>JBBPQP010000950.1:0-14994 GCA_038092555.1 Boletus subgraveolens
ACGGTGAAATGGATCCTGGGTCTCTTCTTCCAAGAGTTCTTCCACGCGAGTCAAGTCCCCTTGCCTCCACGAATTGAATACCGCGTCGCTGATGTCCATGAGTGGTAACTGCAACACTATGAGGGAAAGTGAAGGAATCAGAACAAGCGAACAATTGACGCTTGGACACACTCACGATTTGAGTGAGCAGAGGGAATAGAAATGATGTATTAGATTCGACAATATCGCCCAGCTGATCACTTACATTTACCAAGAAGTGCGTGGCCGGAAGGATATCACGAAGGCGCCGGAAGGTGATTTTCCCGTTTTCTTCGCCGGTTGCAATGCAGTCGTCGTTGGGGGAGAGTGCAGTGGTCGAGACTGGGCTTGCGTGCTTTATAACAGTGCCAAGTTGCTCGTGCGTATAGGCGTCCCAAAACGATAGGGACTTGGAGGCAGTGACGGCAATAAATTTTTGATTGTGTGATAGCGCAACACAACCGGCCGATCCCCACCAGGAACGGACCATTTACTGAGCAAGGATCCCGAGGACGTATCGAAGCACGTGACTTCAGCGTACGAGACAGCAAAAAGCTGATGACCATCAGCCGACCATGCAAGTGGTGGCGATCTACGGGAGTTCTTGACCCGGAACGGGATGTCCAACAATTGTTGGCCATTGTGGCTGTTGAAGATCCGGATCGATTTAGGATGCGAGTCTTCGGCCGTAACGGTGGCGACACGGTTGCCATCTGGAGAAAATCGCACTGCTACCACCCAACCGTCGTGCTGCAGTGGGCCGACAAGCTTCTCGCCAGTCGCCATGTTCCAGATAAACACGCGCTTGTCAGCCGAGCCTGTCGCAAATTTGCTCGAATCGGGAGAGATATCCACCGAGAATACTATGTCTGAGTGACCATCGATGTCCCGGACCTTGTTGCGAGTCTGGGCATCCCACACCAAGACATTCGCGTTCGAACACCGGAGTCCACACACCAACCACTCGCGGTTCGGAGATAGCGCAGCAGCCAAGATATATCCCCCTTCAGCTTGAATTGCTTTATCAACCTCGCGTCCGTTATCTACTCGCCATCGCCGAAGCATCCCTTCGGCACCGCCGGTCAGTACCTGTTTACCATTCTCGGTGAAGGAGACTGAGTATATTCGATGTTGACCATCGATCTCAGTTATTTTTGAGCTATCTGGAACTAGGCGGGCGGTCATTATATGTAGGTACTCGCCAATAACTAGTACGTACATTCTCTTGTAGAGTGCATGCCTATCCACAACGCATGGGTGCAAGCGGGATAATGGGAGTGTAAAGCCAAGGGGCACAGGAACACCTGACTTCCTCGCGGCATGCGTATATATACCAGTTTGGTCTTATCGATATCAATGATACCGATCAGCTCACGCTGAACAGCCCTAGATCTCTCCGCAGTAATCCCGCAGCAGCTGCAGTGAGAATGTATAGCAAGGGGCACTGCAGTTTACGAAATAAAAATAAAAAAAGAACAACAGAAGCACTCGGTCAATCGGTGTGATAGCTCACAGGAACAAATGATCTAGACGTCCACGATATAGTGAGTGTTCCGTGCATCGTCGAGCATACTCAGCCGCGCCACATCATCAACCTGTTACCTGGCCATCAATGCATCACAACTTGTCCTGTTTCAGTGAATGACTAAGCCATGATTCACAACATGTTCAATCAGCAGAGATGTCGTGGACGATTTCAATAGTAAACAGGTATGATAGATGGCTGGGGTGAACTGAGCATGAATTAGGCTGGGAGATTTAGCCTTCCCAATATGCGCTCGCCATCCCAAAGTTGTGCACACGATGTGAGCACTTTCTGAAATGGTCCCCGAGCTATATACTCGTTGTTGCGGTTCCCGACGCAGTGCTGATCTTTAGGATGCGCGTTTGTTATGGTCGGACGATAGAGATCGAGAGCCTTTGGCTCAGAGGTGCCCCGAATAGCAACGGTGGAGTCCATGTTTAGATTGCAGAGTGTTGGTGCATTACGCCCTTCGTCATCGATCATCACTCGGCATACCATTCCATGATAGCATTACATACTGTACCCTCTACCCTAGTCTCTGGGGTATATAAACCCCCTCCTGTCGTAGGTCGTCGTCGTCTCGTCTCACGTCGTCATCGCCCTCGTATTTATCTCTCTCGGGTTCCAACAGAGGAATGTAGGGGGTAAAGACGGTTCTCATGCAAAAGTGCATGTCTTTTACGGTCGGAAACCCTTGTGAAGTAATTATGAATGTTGAGGAAATTTCATAAAATGTAAATTCAGCAATCTGGAAGAGAGCCGAAGCAGCGGTGATGTAGCATACTGACACTATTACCTAGATTTACGCGTCCAATCCTTGAAACGGTCTCTCGACGATAGCTCTCTGTTGCGCCCGATAATACTTCCCCCTGGCGAGTAAGTAAACGAAAATGGCACGAGGTCCTCGATACGTATCAGCGTTACTAGGCCTTCTAGGACTCGTGCAGCACGCTCTTTCGCAAGTACGTAGTAAATCTTTCCGCTGACCAACACGATACGTTCGATTTTCTCTGTCGGCGGATGAGCATCAGGAAGGACAGGACGGAATTGGGTACCATGCAGCATTTCCGAGATCTTGGAAGAAGCGACCTGGAGCCGGGAGTGAAATAAGTGTTCGTATGAAATGGACGATGATATCGACGTACTGCCAAACGAAGAAGACCCTTTGGTGCAGCGACAACAAGAGATTTGCGATAATTCCTCTTCAGTTGGCGGTGAAGGAGATGGAAATATTGCGCTGGGGTGGTAGGGAACATGACACACATGTTGATACTCACCTTCGAGTCAGGGATATAAGCATCATTCGTGAGCTAATTTCAAATGATCAACACGAGCGGGTGAGTATGCATTACTTTAATACTTGTAACATTGTGTCGATGCGATTGGAGGGGTGTTCCGGTCCGGCGCCGTCTGAACCGTGAGGCAGCAAGAGTACAATTCCACCTTGCTTCAGCCATTTGCTATGATCACAGAACGAGGTTACCGTGGAACATAAAAGCATAACTAGTCACTCACTCTGGACGCTCGAGATGAACGTATCGATGGTGATTTGGGCATCATTGAAGAAATCCCCGAACTAACATGGCGCTCGTTCAACCGTCCACATCGCAAAAAATGGGTACATGGCAATACCTGAGCCTTCCAGATGGGTAAGAGATCAGGCCTCTCCCAGGAAGCACTATACTCGAACTGTGGACATCGTCAAGAGTGATCAACGCCTCCTTGCGAGATGTCTCGCCCCAAGAACCGCCATCTCACTTAATGGACCTAAAATCGAGCAAACTTGTTAGTGGGAAAACACACACGAAAGTGAAGGTACATACTGTTGGCAAGCTCGGGCTTCACAACCGCTCCAACCAGTGCATGATTCAGTGGAACAACCACCCTTTCCATCTTCTGGTCGACGAGCATCACATGGCTTTTAAACCGTCGTAGATGAGAAACAAAGATGACATCAGAGTAATGAGAACGTACCAGCGACTAAACGTGCCTCGACCTACATCTTGTCCAGCGATCCGAATGTCACATCCATCGAAAATGAGCGTGTCAAACGCCAACTCCTACCGATCCAAATAAGTGTAAGTTTCATATCTCGTTCCAAGGAGCGAAAACCACGTGCTTCGGTAGTGGCCCAATCAATACCCTCTCCCTCGTCCAAGCTCGCTAGCCAATTCTTGACGTACCGCTGTAATCTAGGATGGACCCCCTGAAGAACAATTATAAACGCAGTAGTACCCTGCAGGAAACTGGGATATTTACTAATCCAGCTGGAACTTCAACGCTTGCCCTTCCGGCCATTTGTAGCACCTCGGCAGGCGCCTCCGTGTCGAACGTTTTTGCTTCCTTCAAACCCGGTCACATCATAGGTACCTCTTTCCCATCGATAGCAATAGACTTTCATTGGTCCTCAAACTTGACCAAGGGAGGAATATACGTCACCGAGGCTGTGAGAGCGTTATTGAGCACGACCTTGTAAGAATTTCGAACGGAGGCTGCGGAATCTCGAGAGATAACCCCATTGGACTATTACTGGATACAACACCAGTAGACATATTACCAGTAAGAAACTGCACTACGAACACAAACATGTATGAAAAGGAAGTACAACACGCACCGCCAGTTTGTTTTCCTAAACCTGAGGCACGCTCTCCGATTCGTTGTGGCTCCTGAATACTGGGCTCGTCAAGATTGCAGTGGTACCATCGAAGAAAGATACTTACCACCGGCGATACACCATCAGGTCTATAACGATATCATTCATCAAGTAGTTTCATTACTTGAACGCGATCTCGATTGCGCGGGAAACATCCAGGGACCAATAAGTTGGTTAATCATATCTTTTCTGTGTATTTCAGGGACGGATAGCTACCTTGAGAGCAATCACGATTCACATGCAAGAGGGCAGTTTACCATCTTTGCAACATCTGAGCAATATAATGAAGATCGCGCAGCGGACGCGAGTGTTGTTTACCCAATGCCAGAAGCCAAGTTGTCAGACAGGGATGGATCGGATAGGATTGCACGCACTTATTGCGGTTAATCGGTCAGGATATGAGAAATATTTGGAAAAGCAAAACGCAGAGTGAAACGTACTCAATCACGATGTGGACGCTTCCTCCACTAGTATAATGCGGGAAACTACCTAGACAAGTCATCAAAAGCACGCAGTGTCATGAGCCAAATAACACATACTCAAACCAAGTGTCCCCATAATCGCACCTTGATTCGTGAAGCTCGCATCCCCGTGCAGTTGTACGATCACCTTTCCATCCCACTTTGCTTGATATATGTCTGCCTAGACACATGTGATAGCGTACTTTATCCCTCAGCAAAGATCCCTCCACCCCAGCTCTTCCCTTCTCGAGAGCCTTGAGTAGACTACTGTTTGGCGCGGGCATTGCCTAGCGTAAAAGGGTTTATGGCCTCTGGAGTGGAGAAGGATCAGACAACCAGAAGAGTCGGCATGTATAAACGAAGCGGATGTACCCAGATGCGATGGGTTTGGCAAGAGAGACACTTTGATCTCTTTCTCTCCATAGTTCAACGTAGGGGAAGCCGCTGCACAGAAATTATCTACTCCGGAAACATGAAATAAGGCGCACATACCCACTTAAGTGACTGAACACATCTCCTGAGATAGTTTCGCCGTCAACACGTGCTTCCGCTCTGCCTTTGATTTTGTGAAAGAGCGCAGCGGGATCATACTCTAATAGACCAAGTGAGCAAGTTGAGTCGTCCACGTGTGCGTCGTATCGGCTAACGTCACATAAGGCGAATTAGCGACACTGAAAGGAAAGGCTAGTCAAAGCCCATACCCTGTGTAGCCGCGGCGAACAACGCGTCGAGCGCAGGCAGCATAGATTCACCGCCTTCCAAACCATACCGCTTCAAGTTTGGGAATTTAGCCTGCAGAAACATGCCGAGTACCTTGAACCGTGCAAGTAGTTCATGTGCCCTCCGTTGGCGCTCCGGAGTAGTGGGATAAACAACGTTGGCAGCCTTGGACTCGAGGAGATGTGCAAACTGAAGTTGTTGTTCAGTCTTGCTCGGAAGATCCATATATTCATATGCGATACGCCCCACGTAGACCACGTCGAAAAACCCAGTAATTTGGTCAAGAGTCCAGTTCTTGCCATCAACATTGTATTTAGCAGAAGAATCTGTTAGGCCATATCGAGTGGGTTCGGGTGCTGGACACGTTCGCGTCGGAGAATGTCGAGCGGGTCGACGGATGGCAACATGGGGGCGAAGGGGCCATCCGCATAATACAGCAAGGTGTGAAACAGCGGAGACACATTGTAGAGTAGGTGCAGCCCGGCTCGGCCCGGACTGGGTCTTAATCCGGTGACCAGCCCGTCTATTCGGAGGCAATCCGTCCGACAGATTGCCTCATAGACGGGCTGCTCACCAGACTATTGCCTTTCTAAGCTGGTCACGCGTGACCTTCCTAGAATATAGTCCGTGTATGAGTCAGCGAGGTGGCGCAGCTTCTTGCTTCCCGCCACCTCGCACCTGCAGCCTCAGCGTTCAGCCCAGGAGCCTCCGCGCTCCTCCTTCCCTTCATCTTTTCGCACCCACCCTCCACGCCCTCTCTCAGGTTCAACATCCGCCTCCTCTTGCCCCCGCAAGTCTCCACCGTCTGTTGCACTCCGTGAGTCACTCCGCGACCTGCTCGGTTCCCAACCCACCCTCGCAGCTCGCTCTCTCGAGTCAGCACAGTACTTCGGACCGAAAAGCCCTTCGGGCTTTTGCCCATACCTTTCCTTACCATAGTCTCGTTACTACCCTCATGTACACACTCGTACTTACATTCATCGTATCCGATTCATACTCCACCGTAGCGATTCGATATCCACGGAATAGTGAGTAATTGTTCCACACATGCTTAACAGTGCAATACCATCGAGCTACATCACAGACTCTAATATCTCAGCGATTACATGACTACGCCCTGCCACAACTTCAGGTTCGATCAGGTCGGCCAGTGGCCCTTCCGATTCTCCGATTCTCAAGTTTACTACTATACAGGCGTCTCGGCTTGGTCCAAGTTCACGATAGTGAAACCCGCCGGCTTCCCCTCTGCCATCACCGTCAGCAGTCTGCGGAATACTGTTTCGCACCATTACTTTACCGTTTGGAGTGAGCACCTACTCTTTCGACAATGATTATGAGCATATTTGCATTTCGCACAGCTGGACCCTTTCCCAATAGCGGCCGTCGGACATGACATTCCCCACCATCCATTACACCCCAGGTGTGTGCCCGCTTCTTGGCTGCTTTGTGCCGATGTATCCTTCGCCATGTTCCGAGTCGCAGGCCCTGAACATTCCCATATGAGCTGTGAGTAATCGACACACTGAAAGCATACGTAATCTAGCAGCACCAAGTTTGTCCCTTGATGGCCCCCACGCTGACGTTCATCGTACTGTGCTGACGCCGCTGAACAGCGCACAACGAGTCTGCTACCACCATATATTACTTCACATACTTTGTTGCCAATAATGGAATACAGGCTAGGTTTACGAGCTCGTGCCGCTTGTGCACTTCTGCCAGTACCTGTGGAATGTTTTACGCGGTCACTAAACGGAGATTTCTCAGAGGAAGTGCACGAATGGTACTCTGATGAACCGGATTTGCATATGTGGACCCATTTAATGCGATCCATATCTGACGACGGCTACAGACCATAGTATCATATGATCCAGGTACATCGTAATAAGTACAATTCGTTAACAGTGCCAGGAATGGCGGTGGTATAGCACTGAACGATGCAGTGTGGGATATAGATTGTCAAGAGGCGGCTAAAAGTCGAGAACTAGATCATTGGGCAGTGCGGAACGCAAAAGCGGATTGAGAGTCAAAGTGAAGGTAAAGTGACGACATCTAGACAAATGCAAGCAATAGAATCCCATAAGTACTTCACAATATCTCCACTACTTCAACATCGATACCTCTTGCGAGGTTGATCCGGGATTTGAATGCTTGAACGATGAATTTATGGTCAGTAGCGACTCGCTTGAACTCTCCAGCGGGTTGTCGCTCGAGCAACAGCGCGTGGAATTTTTTCCGCAGACGACCGAGAAGATCTAACGCCCGGGTATAGTCATCGCTGGCGGGTAAATCGTGTGATAGCGAAGATGGCGGGGTCGCATAGGCCTCGGAATCGGAACCGGAATCGGAACCGGAATCGGAATCGGAATCGGGATTATGTTCAGCACTGTCCGATAAGCTTCCCATTTTGAAATCGAGTGAATCGCGTGGGTCACGAATCCATGGGCGTACAAAAACGAGCTCGCGCAACTGCGTCAACGAGAGCCTGTCCGATGTCTTGAATTCCATATAGCCGATCCCTGATACCCGAGCACAGTAACATTTCTCTTGACCACTTCCGCAACCCTTCTGATCGAGTTTTGTTACTGCGAAGGTGATGCACGGGAGGTATAGTCGGCGGTTGGCGAAGCGGGCTGGTGATAAACGGGTGACTTTCTTGTGGAACTGTATGACACTTTCTCGAGATGGTAACCTTCGTAATGGCGTAACGCGATCTCCCATTTCGGCGCCTTCGATGAGAGACGAATCATCCGATGTTTCTCTATACACCTTGAGGGTGGCGGGAAGGCAACTGTTGTATGACGACGACTTTCCAGTCCAGGCAAGCACTGTCACGTCGCCCAGACGAGCTACGACCTCCTCCAGCAGATGGCCCAGTGCGACGGCATCTCCTTCTCCGTAGTGCGGCCGGATATCGCTCTTGAAAATACCAATCAACGAGTACGCGACGTCATTATCCTGCTGAAAGATAGTGTTTTCCTTAGGAATCCCAGAATTCTCCATGCTGGGAAGCAGATTGTCCTCTAGAATGGACACATACTGCTCAGCATCCATCCTCCCCTCCACCTCTGCAAGTATCCCCACTCCATTCCAGCCCATGCACCCCCAAACCATCAAGGAACCTCCTCCAAACTTCACTGTTCCCTGAATCTCCTTATTCTGTAAAGGCTCACCTCCCTTTTTCCACACATACATCCTTCCATCTGATCCAATCCTGTTGATTTTTGTCTCATCTGACCAAATAACTCTGGTCCAGTCCTCCACAGTCCAGTTCTTGTACTTGAGAGCAAAGTCCAGCCTTCTTTTTCTATGCTTGGTAGACAAAAGAGGCTTCTTCTTCTTGACCACAGCCTTTAGAGATGCAGCCTTGAGAACATTGTGAACAGTTTGAGTGGAGATAGAAAAGGAGAGAGCAGAGTTGATGAGATGAGTGGCTTGGACAGCATTGTCAGCCTTTCCAGTGGTAATACTAGAGACAATTCTTCTCTTGTCAAGAGAAGAAATTTTGGAAAAATGTCCTAATTTGACATTCTCCTTTTCTGGGAGGACCTCCCTGATGACTCTGGCAACAGTAGACTTCCTTAGACCAGTCTTGGATGCAATCTGCCTAGCAGAGAGACCAGATTCAGAAAGAACAAGGATATTGGCTCTAATAGAGGTTGGAGTGGACTTCATGGTGTGGTGAGGTCAATTGAAGTGGACCACAGAGTATATACATATGAGTCATATGGTTCTAGATTGTCACATTCTGTGACAGATATTGCATCATACCCTTCACCCTGATGTCTAGATCATGACATCATGCCCTCTACCCAGATCTCAGGGTATTCCAGGCCATACCGGGTGATAGGAGACTTCTATGAAGTTCTACAGGGTTCTACCCTTATCTATGACATAGTATTCTAGCCTTTGCCGAGTGGTCCAACCTATAGCAATAAGACCTCTTATCTATAGGTCTTAGGGCTTTACCATAAGGAGTTGTTCATATACATTCCAACTCCTCTTTAATCTTATTATCTACAGTACTTATACTGGACCTTTCTGTCCTTTTACTGTAGGATAGCGATCACCTGTACTTTCATACAGAGGTGCTTAATAGCACTACAATTCCTTTTTCTGTGTCCTTGTTCTAGTCTACAAGACTATGGAACTTGAGATGCTTCAAGGGACTATCGTCCTCTTGCTCCTCAACCTTTACTCTGACACCGCTATCTGTCCTACTCTATTGAAGTAGAGACCAACAGTTGTCACTTGCCACTCCTTGCCACTACCACCTCTTTCACAGGTCTGTGAGTAGCTCCCACTCAACCATTGTTCTCCATACTGCTGTCACCCCACATATTCCTCTGTGAGGACGCAAATAGTTCCGATACCATCTGGGGCATGTCCATGCAATGCAGACCTCCACTGTATGGATAAGGTGGAGGCGGCACACATTGCTTATTCTGCAGTCCTTGTAAGTCCTATCAATACTGACCTCATACTATGTTAACATTCATCTTACAGGCTCGCTTCAGAATCAGCTCACAGTTGCATTGGTCAGAGAAGGATGGCCGCTTCAACTACTGCAAGTTTTACTATGTCATAATGGATCTCATTGATGAATGTGAAGACATTGAGTGGAAGGAGGGGCTCTTAAAACATTTTAACATGTGCATGCCTTTCTATCTATGACAGCTATATTAACCAATATTGTACCAAGCTCTTCTTCAAGGATGAAGAAGGTCAGGGTGGTGACCTGAAGCCCACGGGTGACCACTCCACACCTGCATCTACAAAAAAAGGAGGGCTCCTCAACCATATGCGAGCACAGGCAGCTGCGCATGCTGCCAACACCATCAAGTCATCCTCTGTTGTTGCTGATGATACACCTGCAGAATCCTTGCCATCCTTGCCAAGAGTTCCTGAGGTTGTCGACACGTCAGAGTGGCAACCTCCTTCTTGACTAGAGTCTCCCTGTGTCACTTTGCCTGGAGTTACTGAGATGGTTGACATATCGAAGCGTCAACTTCCTCCTTGACTAGAGTCTCTACAGGAGTCTTCGTTTCCAAGCATTTCAGCTCCTTATGCTCAAGTTCCAGTGACTATTACTCCTGTTGATACTACTACTCTCAATCCCCCCAGTGAGCTATCCGAAATTGAGCCTGATGAAGAATCAGGAAGGTGCAAGTCATTGGCGTTGAAGGGAAAGTGAAAGATAAATGGATGGAACTCTGAGGGGGGTCCCTCCAAGTGTAGGAGTGGCTGGAAGAAGGCTGGAAATAATGCTTAGGTGAGTACATTTGTTACTATCCTATTTGCTTGGGTCAATGCGGCAGTTAGGTTAACATTCTCAGTATCACATGTCATGCGCAAGTCTGCAAGTTCATACATACCTCTCTGCTCCCACCCTCATCACTTCTGCAACAGTGTTCATGTTCACAGTATGTCGGCAAGTTGGTGTCTCAATTCCTCTATACACTATTTTATCATTCATTTTTTGTAACTCATGGAATACACTGTCGTATCAGAATGAAAATGCATATTTTGACCTGTATAGAGTTCTCTTGTAATCATCAAATATAACTCATTATCAGGAGATGTCAGAATGAGAGCACTTGCATGAAAAGTCTGCCTTCAATGTGGAAAAGCAGCTAATTGAGATAGTGGAATATGGGTGTATGAAATCTGATAGACCAAATCAGTCCATGGCACATGATAATAGAAAATATTAGGATCTATTGTAA
Organism: Boletus subgraveolens; assembly: GCA_038092555.1. NCBI lineage: Eukaryota > Fungi > Basidiomycota > Agaricomycetes > Boletales > Boletaceae > Boletus > Boletus subgraveolens. Next base: position 11,101 of record JBBPQP010000950.1, read on the forward strand.
TCTCACAATTTTGCAATTTTTGTGATGTATGACCATACTTGGACACTGTCAGACATAACCAGTTTTCACTGGGCCCCACCAATGGTGCACAATCAGTGGTGTCAAAATGTCAAGGAAGAAGGCATTTTGATTTACTTGTGGTGCACAAAGTTAGCTCCATAAACACACTTCCTTACTCTCAATAAATGCAGTACCTCGTATCTTTGGCACATATTCCCACTTGGATCCTGGCTATGCAATGACCACACAACCAGTCTGGTTGCAGGACTCGGCTTACAACAAGCATACCATCCACACTAGGCCAGTTCATGACACACCATGTTCTCAAAAAGGCCACTCAAACATTAGATGAATGTTCTCTGTAAGATGGAAGATGAATGTACAGCTGCACACTTAGTCAAACCTATGCATGAAAGCCACAGAATCACCAGACATTGATCTCAAGTGCTATCCTGTGGTATTGGACAGATGCCACAACAGTGTACATGGTACTCAGATGGAAATCCCCAAAGTGCATCGTGTGCTCTAGGCGCATGACATTCTCATGTCCAACTTGGCTGTGTCACTGCCATCTGCAGTTACCATGCCTGATAGGTCAGCGAAAAATGTGGTGGAACCAGCTCAGGTGATCCTCACCAAGACTGATTATAATCATGTTCATGACACAGAGTTGTACCAAGGGTCACATCATTAGCAACATCTGCGGGTGTATCACATGTCATTTTTTAATGTATATTTTACTGGTGTTTATTTATTTTATTCTCCCTCCTTGTTGTGTGTTAGATCCGCAGCAAATGCTGTGGTATGTGCAACGCACAACTCTGATTGGACCAGTCTCGATGTTGGCAAATCTGTCACTGAGATTTGAGTGGCACGCTGGTGCCAGTGTGCAACAACAAGAACGAGTTAAGATATGTTCCATCTGTCACTTCCACAACAAGATGTATGAATGTAGGTAGAGGTGGTAGATGCTCCTGGGGCCTACACACTGAAAAGAAGTCTCTTACCATCGTTGGGTTGTCAGATTGTCTGGCCTATAATTGAGCAAAGGCTGTGAGGGGAAAGGCATAGTTTTCTAGAGCCCCACAGTTACTTTGTATCCTCAAGAACATGGTGCATGACTGCCAACGCTAATGCCTCCATGGTCAGATATTCTGATGGTGCAAGTGTCTTTAGAGTGAATGTGTTCATGAGCCTTCAATTGTTGCATGAACGTGAAGGTTTCAAGTGCCCAGGCACTTGAGACAGTAGCTACAGGCCTCTCCCAATGGTAGTCCTGTAGTAATATGCACCGAGAAACCATGCTATAGCTCCTGCTGGTGGCTCATGCCATGCCTGAACGCGCACGCCAAAGTCTAATGTCCAACATTCTGCTGACTTGACTGGGACAGGGCCAGGGACGGTAGGGACTGACATCTGACCAGCTATCGCAACACTATTCGACGATCCCAAAGTCATTCGAGCTCTCAGGTAGAATCTTCAGACCATGACAAACCAGGAAACTTGAAGTAACAATGCCGAACATGGATTTGAATGCCCTGTGCAAATAGTCTGTGAGTCTAGGATGTAGTGCTCAAAGGGTTGATGCACAAATGACGGTAGTACACATGCAGGTGGACACACTGACAACTGCACACCGGAACCTTGCATCACAGTAATGCAATAGTACTTCTGAGTCAAGAAACACCTTTGTATCCAAGTCGGCATCACCAGCTCATACTGGGCTGATGCATGATGCGGTGGCTCTTTATGGCATAGCTTGAGCAGAACTTGAATTTAAGATGGCTCCTTCAGAATGTGTTCCATTCAGAGGCCTCTTGAGTCAGTGACTGACCAACAGCTGACAATTCTGCACCATCCAAGACTCGCTGTTTCCAGAATGGTGAGCTACCTGTGATTTGTTCATGGCCTCTTCACTGCGAGTCTTCCCTCGTGCCACTATCTGACTGACCCTCTCTTGCATATCGTGTCCCATCCAGTTCATGAGTGATCATTAGCTTGCTGCTCATTGTAAAAACGTAACAAGGTCTAAGACCTTGTAAGAGTAGATGTACTGTAGAAGGGGTGAGAACACTTGTCCCAAGGGGTCCTGTAGGAGGGAAGTTAGATGAGAAGGGTTGGCTACGACTGACCATAGGAGAGTAGAGTATCTGGAATAGTCCCAGGTACACAATGATGACAGAAAATGAAGTCCAAAGTGGATTGAGTAAAACGATGAGCAGTGTAAAACATGTAACAAGGTCTAAGACCTTGTAAGGGTAGATGTAGAAGGGGCGAGAACACTCGTCCCAAGGGGTCCTATAGGAGGGAAGTTAGATGAGAAGGGTTGGCTACGACTGACCACAGGAGAGTAGAGTATCTGGAATAGTCCCCGGTACACAATGATGAGGGAAAACGAAGTCCAAAGCAGATTGAGTAAAATAATGAGCAGTCCGACCTAGGACAAGGGTCAGATAGACGACAATAAGAGCTATCCAGTCAAGGACAAGGACCAGAAACTAGAACAAGGAAGGTAGTTGATCAAGAATGAGGACCGACGATGATGACGATGAGAGGAACTGTAGCGAGAAAATTAGGAGTGAACAGAGATGATCATTCAGATTTAGGTACAAACTTTTTATAGTCTGGGCATTCCCAAGACTTTGGTAACTAGGTTACTGGAGAAGCGTACAATAAGGATCTAGAGGTGGCAGCAGCTAATCGTAATAGAAGTAAGGAAGGTAGGGCGAAGTAGAAGGAACTATTAAAGAAAGAAAGAAGTAACAAAACGGCAAATTGAAAAGAGTACCAGACCGTATATGTAGTATCCGGTCTAACTCAGACTGCGGATAGGTGACACGGATAGGTGATATCATACTGGATAGAAAAATAAGGACTCGGCTTACCTCGGACTGGACATAGAGGACACAGGACACGATGGAGATCACTTGGAGGACATCTGAACGAAGGGGAAGGGATGGGATGTAACTGTAGAGAGCTAGGGGCTCCTACATCTGAGGAGGTCTTTGATACTGACTGTCCCCAGTCAGACCACATGATCGTGGGAAAGTCCATGTCAGCTAGAACAATGGCGAGATCCATATAAAATTGTTAGTTGTTGGCTAAACCTTCTCCATTGTTCTTCAACCACATCTGCCATCTCCTTCTTCTTTATCACCTGCCATGTCCACTTTTAACGAACTCCTTGCATTCGCTATGCCTGCTGCTGCTGACAGTCTGCAAGAACTTTCGCGCAAGCAATTGTGATCTGCCAACAAACTCGTTTTCGACACCGCGATGATGATGCCGGATGACAAGGAGGAGTTGCAAGAGGAGCAAGAGATGTGGGTGGTCAAATGGGATTGATGCCTGGTGCATACCCGGTATGTTTGCTTGTTTCCTCAACTAACCAATTTGCTAGGCGCATGTCCACTCCTGCCTGCTAAAGGTAAGGGAGTGCAGGATTGAAGCACTCCTGGACGGCAGGACAGTGGAGAAGATGCAAGAGGTGAATCCAATCACCAGCATGTGGAAGGCAGAGGCAGCAGATCAACGTCGTCAATGTGAGGAGCGAGAACAAGAAGCACAAGAGCAGGGGGAATGCAAGCGTGAGTGTGAGTCCCGTGTCTGAGAGGAGCAGCAGCCGTCGGAGGTTCATCAAGCTCCATCACCTCTGGACCTCAACACGCCCAGACCATCCGTTTCCAGGGCGACTGCCCAGGGAAAGGTAAGTCATGGATTGCTTCAAAACGAGTTTACTGATATATGTGACAGCGATGGCGAGATGTTCAGGACAAAGATGAGGAGGACAAGGAGGATGAGGACGAGGTGGAGGAGGTCCATCTGACCAAGAAGACGGTGACTGGTCTGCTGGTGTCTCTGTTGTAACCATTATAGGAATCAGTTACAGCTATT
>JBBPQP010000951.1:0-14990 GCA_038092555.1 Boletus subgraveolens
GCACGAGGCNGCCAGATCTGACACTGGAGGCCACGAAGAAATTGATGATCCTGGGCGTCTGCTATAGTGCTTATGTATACCCATGACAACGTGTGCCACGGAACTTTGTCTCAATTTCTGTATAAGACTATTTTGTTCATCATCCCCAGATCTTGTCGGGGAGGGGACTCGCTGTCACTCGTAGAAGGTTGCAAGCTTGAGCGCTTAAGTGATGACCTATATGTATGAGGCATTGTCATACAATTCCGAATATGGTACCGATTTCGGGACATCAAGGCATCCTAGATTTCCATGGGGATAGCAGAAGCCATCTTGAACTGCAGGGCAAAGGGGCCTTCGGTTCGCCATTCTTCCTAGAGGAGAGTATTAAATAAGAATTCCATAACATGAAACTTGCAGGAACACGACAAGAACTACGTAGTTTTGTGATGTCACCAGACCATCTATGATGATCTACATGAGGCGAGAAGTCATAGACTAGTTTATCATTTCAGTTCTTATCATTCCAATTTGTGGCCGAGGAAGGCAGGCTGTCATTGAATATGTTGTTCAGAGCCACAATCTTAGATACGACAGATACCAAGCGTTATCAGGATGAAATGGTATTGGAAGAGCTCCTTCAACTCTATTGCAACAGTGCTGGCGGAACCAACAAACGGGATACTGGACATTACGAAGCTTCAATTCTGAGTCCCGTCAATCACAGTGCCAGATTCCAGATCTACTCCTCCACTGGATTCGCGTTTTCTCCGCTTAAGAAGTGTCGCAGGGTAGGTGAGCATCGGGAAGATGACTGGGGGCAACATGCTGACGAGGATAAGACTCGTAGCGAGACCAGGGGATCCAGATAGCGCAACAAGTGCCACCTCATAGACGGGCTGGTCACCAGACTAGTAATCAATCCATTCCGAGAGCCCGACACACGATTGACGCTCCTTCACACGCCGATTCATGAACTTTGTGTTCCATTCGTTTTGTTCTCGGAATGATGAATCTAGCAGGAAATGGACGGGTACGTACTACGAGTCTCTGCACTGGCAATAACCTCCGAGGTCGTTCACTAGTGTGACCAGTCCTAAGCACAGCCCTTCCATCCTCGTCGGAGATGCTCGTGATCGGCGGGACGAGCTCAATCGATAACGGTAATTCCTAGTGTGGTGAGCGTAAGGGCCCTTTCCGTCGGCGAGCCGAAGTGGGGATATTTCGACGCACTGGAAGAGCTCGCCCCTCCTCTGCTGAACTTGCCGCATATGGCGTGCCATCATGCATCATGTTTTAGCTTCGGGACACAGGGGCACCCTTAGATCTGTGCTGAGCGCTAAGGTATGGGGAAAAGAAGTTAATGGGTGGTGCGCAGTCGAAAGCCAATACTATGTAATACGTATCACGAGCGCCACTTAATAAATTATATCCTAAAGAACTGTTCAAGCTTTGGCAGCAACGGCACAATCAAGTTTTGTCACACTACTACACTTCTGAGTGCCGATCTCCATTAAGGCAACGTTATCGCTTGAGCATCCTACTTAAGGGGTCCCACCGACAACCCAACTACTCCATTATACCTGCTGATACCACTTTTTCTCCAGCATGCAAATATCTATCTCAAAGATACTAAACACTCTCACTCGACACATACTCGGACTTACCCTATATGATATGATGCAGTCATCACATGACTTTGAAGACGTCAGGGCAGCTCTGAATGACCGGACAGATTGGTCAATCGAACTGGTGAGTACCTCGTTCAGTTCATACTTCATCATATCTCACCGTTGCGGGAATCACTATACAGTTCCGTAGCTGCTTCACGTAGGGAGCTATCATCCTCTTTCCACGAATATCTACTAACGATACCTCGTAGCATTCATCTCAGCAACGACAACTACTTCTTCATGCTGTGTACACTGTCTTCTTGGTTATGGCCGAGAACATACACATGCATTATGGTCGACTCTCACCTGCTGAGCTGAAGGTATATACCCTGCCCGACATGGCAATATCTTCTCTAACATGGCTGTCGTGGCGTCGTGCAGGAACGCGCTGAGCATATCGGTTACGCAACTTTTGCCATTCTCTTTGTCGTGCTTGACATTGGTTTCATCATCGTTCGCGTCGCCGGACTCGTTGCGTTATCCGGGTCCCCTGCCCTTGCCACAAGTCTTATCCTCGTCAGCATGTCACCGTCAGTAATCCTCCCGATGCTCACCTACCCTTTAAGACTTCTCAAGCGGAGGAAACGCGACTCCACTTGAGAAGCAGATATGGAATCTGGAACTGTATAGTAGTTGATTGTCCTAAGAACTAAAGCTTCGTAGCGCCCACCATCTTGTTTGTTGATTGCATCGGCCCTTCCGCTATAGGGTAGCAGAAGAATGCTATACCTTTGTATATAATGCCATTCGTGTCGTCATCCTGGGCCATGAGTTTGAATGATAAGAACCGAAATGATAAGCTGGTCTACGACTGCTCATTTCCATTGCGTAACTGTTTTTCAGTGGTGAACCTGCACCCGTGTTGATATGGTTAACTTACGTTAACTGCAGTGCCCTGGCTTCGCCATGTCGGAGACCTTGAAAGCTCCCCAGGTTCTTGAGAGTGAGGTATCAAGCAAGGTTCCTCACCACCGATCACCCGGTCAAAAATGTGACCACTGAGTATGTACTGTATAAAGTTCGGCCACGGACCTGGCTATCAGAACTGGTACTCATGCTGCGAGATGTACATGAACTCGAAGAATGGCATAATAAATGTCCGAACTCACAAGCCAACGCGGCATGAATGGATCAGTGCGTCTCATTTTCGCTGACCGGGCGCCGGCACAACATCCACGCAGACATATTAAATTGGCACCCAGTCGAAATGGTAGCCTCGCCTGCTTCTTGTTGCTGTATTCCACCGTGAATTGAAAAATCAAAGTTAAAAGAGCGAATGCGGTCCATGACATGGACCCTCGTTGGCACAGCCAAGGGTTGAGATGCATCATGCCCTTGCTGCACATAATAAAAAGTGAACTATCACCACAGAATCTATGGTTGCGAGAAACACATACAGGGCCGGCTGTCTTTGAATGAACACGATCCTGTCCGCTAGTGGAGGCGTCCTTGTACGAATGGCTCGCTTCGGCAGCGTTGGTGTCCGTTCTAGGTTGTGGCTCAAAATAAACATCAGCGCCGACAAAAAAAAAAAACTGAACACAATCAACGAACACGTTTCGCCGGTTTTTTTGTGTGGATTTTTGTTTGATGGGTTTTGCCGCTTGCGACCGTTCGCTGACATGGTCCGTCAGACACACTGCACGCTGTTTGTCTGCAAAAGAAGAGAACACCCACTGGCTTACGCTTAGTTGCAGCCATCCAAGAAGGTCCACATTGTTTGCAGTGTTCCTTCCCACTGGTGAATTGGAACGAGCCCAGGGATTCACCCCACGACTCGACCGGACTTCCTAAAAAGATGACCTGGCTGGTGCAAACTCTGGTTCTTGTCACCCCTCTTAATCACCGTCTGTAGCCACCTTTTAACGATCGAGATGGGGGGATGACATGGGCAGCATGACCTGGCCTGGCGGCATTACTCACCCTCACGATCATGGGCGGAGGATGGCGGGGATGGCGGCTCCAGCAACGTGCACACGAAAGTGGGAGTAAGTACAGTAAAATCAGCACAGACCTCATCGAAGTGGAACAGGGGTTCAGGTTCATTAATCAGCACTTCGGTCTTATACCATCTTGAAAACCAGTGTCGAAGAGGAAAGGAACAAACTTTTACCTGTAACCTCGAGCAAATCCTCACAGGCCGAAAGTTGTTCATCTTGTTATTGTCGTGTCTCATCTTGAGGTGTTTCCAAGTCGGTGTCTTCTTGAGTAGCTGCCTCAACAAGGGAAAATGATAGTGTGAAACTTGTCTACTAACATGCCGACATCATAAATGCGCAAATACTTACACGGAAAGGACCATAGGAGCTTAGGTTGGAAGGATGCCGCTGAGATTGCGAATCGTGATTTTCCCATCACATCGCAAGAAGATACATAACTCCATCGATGTCATCGTCATGTTGGAGTGGGCCAACCAATGTCTCGCTGGTGAGAATGCTCCGAATATCGACCCCATCAATTCCATCACCAGCGGTGGCATTAAACCTGCCAGTGGCGCCGCTGGTGGCGTCGGGCGAGACTTGGATGTCCACTGCATACACTTGTTGTGTCCTCCACTTCGACGGCCTTTGCCTTGATTTTAATTTTTGACGTCCCATACACTTTCCTCTCGAGTCCCGCACGCCAAAGTCCGGCTGCTTTCTCGCCTCTTGATTGTCCCTAACCCGCCATCGTAGAACCCCATCCGCACTCATGCTGAATAAATGCATTCCGTCAGGATGGAAAGCGACTGTCCTTACTCCGTCGGAGCTGCCAGTGTTAAGTATTATCGTATGTTCTTATTGAATTGACAATCACTTCAGAGGACTGCTACACACAGTTCTTCGCTGACGAAATTCTCTCCAATGGTGTATGCCCATATATTTCGCGGTGTCAAGAAGTTAAGTATGGAGGTGGAGTCGTGGCACGGAGAAGGTTGGACTGCACAAACACGTTTCTCTCTTCGTAGCCATCCATATACCTCGTGTCATTCTTATTTGGATCCCGGCCAAGCAACACCATTAGAATCTAGACGGCGGGGTAATCGGTGGAAGTTGGCATCATTGAACGTGGCCTTACTGCGGAACTTGCGATTATGCGTCGTATCTCCCAGGCTGACTTCAAATTCCAGGACTCTATCTCGATTGTGTCATCAAGACGTCGAGCGCGCCCGCCACCTGTTCCTTGGGGTTGCTGACGAGGTGTTAGAAAGAACATCGGGCACATCCGTGGGTACATTCAAACACGGAACCCATTTATACATATTGGCAAAGACGGAAAGCTTGTATGCACCGGGCGTTGATGTTGTATGCGGCAAGTCTAGCTCAACTTCATTCTCAGGTCGCTACTTTGAATTGCGACCTTAACCCCGCAGCCACTCGAATATTGAACACTCCGAATACGCACCCTACCGCTGCTCACGGAGTCACAGTTCAACCCGCTGCTGCTTGCCAATGCAGGAAGGACAACAAGTAAAAGTGGAAGTGGAAGTGCGACGAAGTCCGTGACGACGACCAGTTCGGGATTGTCTCCGCAGGGCGGCGCTACGAATGTAGCAGTGGCCAAGATGGTGGCGCGAGGGAGTCAGGGCGCCGACTCGCCGTTTGATGTGGACGCTGATGGAAGAAGCGATGAAGGCCTACAATTAAATATGACGGACACCCCCGATCTATGCAAGCATGTTGGTCCAGGATTATTCGTTGCGTCTCCATAGTTCGTCGCTATCCATTGGTCTCATCGATATCTTGACCCACTTAGACAGGATGCAGGAGTGAATGGCCCGAAACTGAGCGAAACACCCCTAACGATCAAGCAACTGTGTAGTGTAAGGTGCGAACTAGTGCCGGGACCAACAAACGAGATACTGGACATTACGAGGCTTCAATCCCTAGTCCCATCAACTACAGTGCTGGCTTCCATCTCTGCTTCTCTACCGGATTCGCGTTTCCCCCGCTTGAGAAGTCTCGCGGGGTAGGTGAGCATCGGGATGATTGACGGCGACATGCTGACGAGGACAAGAGTCGCAGCAAGAGCAGGGGACCCGGACAACACAACGAGTCCGGTGATGCGAACGATGACGAAACCAATGTCAAGTACGGCAAAGAGAATAGCAAACGTCGCGTAACCGATACACTCAACGCGTTCCTGGACGGACGACGTCACGACACCATGTTAGAGATAAGATCTCCATATCGGACAAGATGTATACCTTCAGCTCCGCAGGTGAGAGTCGACCATAATGCATGTGTATGTTCTCACCCATGACCAAGAAAGACAGCGTACACAGCATGAAGTAGTTGCCACTGCTGAGATGAATGCTACAAGGTATCGTTAGTCGATATTCGTGGAAAGAGGACGATAGCTCCCTACGTGAAGCAGCTACGGAACTGTACAGTGATTCCCGCAACGGTGAGATATGATGAAGTATGTGTTAAACGAGGTACCCACTAGCTCGATTGACCAATCTGTCCGGTCGTCCAGAGCTGCCCTGACGTCTTCAAAGTCGTGTGATGATCGCATCATATCATATAGAGTAAGTCCGAGTATGTGTCGAATGAGAGTGTTGAGTATCTTTGAGATGGATGCTTGCATGCTGGGGGAAAGATGGTACGCAGGTATGGTGGAGTAGCATTGGTTGTTAGTGGGTGTGCTTAAGTAGGATGCCAGCGGCTGAGCGGGGTCGTTCGCTTATCTCTTCCGCGTGCTTTTTAGGGAACGAAAATCCGAAGGGGCGGGTGTAGAACAAGTAGGCTGTAGCTCCCGATGCGTGTTAAGTTCAGTGCATGGGTTCGCCATTTGGAAAGCTAGGATGTGGTGGCGTCCCAAAACCCATATGATTTGGCCCCATTTTCGCAGGACAATGTCTCGTAAAGATCATGGGGCATTTCCTGCATCATGTTTGCGCAGGACTGTAACCTTCTACGAGCCTCGAAGAGACCTAGGGATGATGAACAGAGTAGCAATACGCAGCGGATTGAGATGAAGTTTCGCGGCACACGTTGCCATGGTGCATAAGTACCGTACCAGAGGCTGAACGTCGTTCAATGTCTGCGTAGCCCATTGTCTCAGTGCCGGGAAAGCTCATGCACATGGCTGGGCTATGCGTACCAGTGAGGCACGCGCGTGCGGCACGAAGGCTGTGAACGGAGTGGTGTAGTAGCTGGGCTGAAGAATCCACTTGCGTATCTCATCTATCGTCCATCTCCGAAGATAGGGAGCAGGATGATAGAGATAGGGGTGGACTAGGGGGCGGGACAGTAGCAGCGGTTTTGAGCCTGCGAAAGCCACTCTCATCAGGGAGCTGCCACTACCGTGACCCCAACCGCCACCCTCCGGGACTATTTAGGATGACTACCAGCTAACTGTTGGGTAGATAGGGAGTGAGAGACCTCGTCTACGGCTGGTTCACAAGATGAGGGAAGGGATGGTGGTGGGAGGAGGCCCTTCTGCACCAGGTAGGGATCGCGAAGATAGACCGGAATGATGCCTTTTCGACATTGTCATGCGCGGACTTCTTCACTACACCGGATCCATGCAGCGGAATCACGAATGCGACCTGATCCATCTGGAAATCTAGGATACAGTGAATTGGTTATAGAGCACCGGACCCATAATTTGGAATGATGCGGCAATGTCTGGGGACCTGTGGGGATGATGAGCATGATAGTCTTATACAGCAAGTTGGTATGAGCTTGAGGCTTGAAGCTCCGTGTTATACCATAACTGTCATCCCACCCCCAACGCCACATCGGACATGCCATCATAAAATACCACAAATGCGAAGTGGGTGATCGAAAGCAACTCGGTGCTCGTGTCCGTTCTAATGATGATGATGGTCGGAAGTAAGAGTGGGCACTCTGATAATGATGATAGTTGCGGTCAAGCCAACCAATCCGGAGGATTAAATACTATATCGGGAATGAAAGGACCGTTGGGTTCTCAACAGGATTATATCATCCATGGCTTATCCATGTGATTGCTGCTCGTCTCGTCCGTCTCTTGGTCCGTCTCATTCGTGCCCGCCCCTTGGCACGACGGCGCCCTTACCTACTCTACTTTCATGGTCTGACCCACATTCGCCTTCTCCAGCGTCTCGACTTGGACCCCTCCACTCTCGATTCTCTCACTGGCATATGGCATGCGATCGCCTATCCCCCACCCGACACAAAATCCTCTCATGAGACCGTCGAGACGTTCAAAGGCACTGCCCTCAGGTTGCTCGACTGGCTCGCCAAGGATTCCGTACATTCTCAGAGGAAGGACGAGTGGCTCAAGGTCACCTCCACGGTCGGGGAAATTTCCAACCAACACACCACATGGATGCCCAACGTCCTTGTCGCAGCCATGTCCGGACAATGCGTGGACAAACTTGGTGGGTTCGGATTCCTTTCGTCCTTTTTTTTTCTTCTTTTTCTCAAAAACCAGTGTCACATGGCAACAGTGTCTGCCAATCCTGTTTCGTGAGTTCGATTTTCTCGCGGCAAGGACCATCTTCAATCGTTGACCGACCGAGCTCTTTATTAAATAACTGTTTGTTTCCAAGGTCTCGAAGAAGATTGCTAGCGCTGTCGACGAATCGCTTTCTCACCAACAACAGGGATTTTTCCTCTGTCAACTCTGATCACAGTGATTCAGCGTGAGCTCCATAGTCGTCAAGGGGACACGACGAATGCTTATATGGGCCGAAATTATAAACATGTTGTAATAATCAACATTGTGTCTACTTAGTGTCATTATCCGTCGATCTAGCAATCATCGCACTTGAACAACACCGCTTCGAAGAATCGAAAGCCCTCAATCATGATAGTTAACGTTGACATCCATAGATCTAGCTTCATCATTCGTAATGCATTTACTCGTTATCGATATATCGATAAAAGGTCAATCATCAATTCATTCGTGAGGCCCATCTGCTTGTGATCGATTGATCAGGAGGTCAATATTTCAATCGTCACCGATCTAAGAATATGCTTTAGTTCTAAGAATTGTAAGCTGCGGCGCGTACACCCCACGTGCATCGCCAACCACCGTGCGTGGATGTGGCCTATCAGCAGTGGGAGAAAGTAATTTGGCCGTGTACTGCCGCGCCGACAATAATAAATTTTTCTTTCAAGTTATCGGTTACGGTCCGTAACATACAATCGGCATGGAGAGAAGCGTCTTCACAGAGATTTTATTCATGCATTAATAGACCCTCATACACAAGATATAAATAACGAGTGAAACAGGCCTCATTTATATTTATAAAATTTCCATGCCCTTCTAATTTTACCCATTAATTATCAATAATGTCTATTGGCCTTGTGGACGATTTACACACGAAGTCAACACTGGAAGGACCTTGTCAAGCAAGGTGATGCTAACTCCACGAAAAACACAATCGACGAACCTGGTTCACGAACGTTGTCGAATCGATCAAGAACTCTTTATCCTGCTTAGTTCTCATCACACTTCAATGGTGTATAACTCCTCTGCCAACCTGCATACAGCCTCATGTTATTCTGCCCCTAGAGTCTTTAATCTGATTATGTGCCCCTCGTATCTGGTTGGATCACTGACCGCTGCGGATTCCGGATCACATGCTCATGGATGAGCTTTTTGACGTTGTTATTCCTGGCGCTGCCGGGGAGATAAATGCTCACTGTCCCCTGCGGGGAATGCCCGTCCTCACTCCCTCCCCCAACCTACCCACATTTCGCTCGGCATGGCCAACACAACGTGGTTCGTCGCTGGGTAGGCTACACGATCCCTCGACCACCCGGTACTCACAGATTCTCGGAAAGCGCTTCTCAAGGTATTGGTTTGGAGATAACCCGCCAGCTGCTCCAGATACCCACCAACACTGTCTTTGCAACCTGCCGTTCGCCATCGACAGCAACGGACCTTGCAGCCCTCGCCTCGTCTCCTGGGACACTCCACATTGTCAAGTTGGACGTTGCAGGCGAGGCGAGCATCAAGGCCGGTACTGATGAAGTGCTCAGACTGTTGAACGGCGCTGGTCTCGACTACGTCCTCAACAACGCCGCAATCGTCAGTTTGGTCCCCTATCGTCATGAATTGCTTAGGGACTGACCTCTTTCCTCTCGTCCCGAACGTGCAGAACCGTGGGGCCGATTTGGCATCTAACTTCAAACCTACCAACCTTGCTGAAAAAATTGTCACCAACGTCACAGGTCCTGCCCTCATCTCGCAGTATCTGCTCCCAGCGATCGAAAAATCGAACAGGAAGGTCATCCTGAATATGACCAGCGGACTTACCAGCACTGCAAGCAACCATGGACCTAGAGTTGCCAGCTTCAGTATCAGCAAGATGGCCGCGAACATGCTCGTGGGTCGACAGTCTTCGGTCGATTGTCTTTGATCTAGGCTGACATAACGTCATTCCATCCGGTTCGCCTAGACACGGTACAAGCAAACCCGTGCGCGTGAACGTCCAGACTTAATCCCCATCGTCCTATGGCGCTCCAACCCCCACAAAAATCAGCGCGTTTCTTTAGTTACCGCGTACGCGTTTTCTGTCTTGCGTAATTTTTTTTCTCGTCCGGGAAGGAGAATCTAGGTGGTTGCTTGTCTTTATCCTGTAATTCAAATCAATGGACTTTGTTATGTACTCGCCCAATCGCCTGTACGTCCGCAATAAGTAGTGTTTTTTTGCTTCCGCCTCATCGTCATCCCACGTGACCGTGTCTAGTCAAATAAATTAACCAATTCATCCAGCCAGCCGGTAGCCGAGATTCAAGCACCCCGCTTTATTCTTATCCAGATCCCAGCCAGGCAACACCGTTGGGATGACGGAGCAATCAGTGGACGTTGGCATCATTGAACGCGATCTTACTGTGGAACTTGCAATTGTGCGCCGTATCTCCTCGGCCGACTTCAAATTCCAGGACTCGAAGTTGCACACTATGTACAAATGGCTCAACAAGACATCGAGTGCTCCGCGATCTGTCCCTTTTGGTTGCTAATGAGACATTAGAAAGAACATAAAGCACATACATATCTCCGTGCAAACACGAACTCGTCGATACATCTTGGCAAAGACGACAAGCTTGGGTGCACTTGGCGTTGATGCTTGTATCCGGCAAGTCTAGCTCGACTTCACTGTTAAGTCGCTATCTAAACTGCGACTTTAACCCCGCAGTCGCTGGAACGTCGAACATTCCAAATACGCGCCCTACCGCTCGCACGGCCAGTACCCTGGAACCCACACCGGATGATGGCGACAGTGCAATGCCAGGTGTCCCACAGAAACCGGTACGGAATAGGGGAGGTTTATATCCGATGTGATGTCGCACACAAATGCCGCCATGTATGCATACACCGGTGGATGACGACGACCCCATGTCCAACGATACGGGAATGGTCATACCATCTTTCCAAGCGGGAGCCTTCACTGCAAACCCGCATCACAGCACCCAACCCGAAACGGGTTCCCGCAGTCAAACACTGTATCACGTCTCCAAGTGCCGACGTAGCGTACCGGTTTCCCGCCACTGGGCATATGTCATGTGCCACGACTGCAGGCTTCTCGGTCAATTTCGGCTCGAGGGCTCATAAGGCGCGACTCGTAGTTCAACCCGCTGTTGCTTGCTACTGCAGGAAGGACGACAAGTGGAAGTGGATGTGCGACAAAGCCCGTGACGACGACCAGTTCGGGACTGTCTCCGCAGGGCGGAGCTACGTGAGGGAGTCAGGACGCCGACTCGTCGTTCGATGTGAACGCTGATGGAAGAAGCGATGAAAGCCTATAATTAAATATTGTGGACACGCCAGATCTATGCAAGCATGCTGGTCCAGGATTGCTCGCTACGTCTCATTAGTTCGTCGCTATCCACTGGTCTTTGATATCTTGACCCATTTAGACAGGATGCAGGGGTGAATGGCCCAAGACTGAGCGAATCGCTCCTAACGATCAAACGATCATGTTGTGTGAACTGGTCTGGTGACCAGCGTCTATCGATGGCCAGACTCTGTAGTCGGGTGATGTCACCAGACCATCTACACGAGGCGAGATCGTTTGATGTGGACGCTGATGGAAGAAGCGATGAAGGCCTATCATTCAATATGATGGACACCCCCGATCTATGCACCATGCTGGTTCAGGATTGCCGTTGCGTCTCATTAGTTCGTCGCTATCCACTGATTTCTTCAATGTTTTGACCCACTTAGCCAGGATGTAGGACTGAATGGCCCGAGACTGAGCGAAACTCTCCTAACGATCAAACGACTATGTTGTGTAAGGTGCGAACTAGTCTGGTGACCAATGTCTATCGACGACCAGACTAGGAGCGCCTTGGCGCCGCTACCGATTTACCTAGTGAGGTGACCCCACCAGACCATCTGCGTGAGGAGGTGAGCAGTCGTATACCAGCTTATCATTTCGGTTCCTATCATTCCAATTCGTGACCAAGGATGACAACCTGTCCATTGCACATGTCGTTCAGAACCGCAATCTCAAATGCGACAGATACCAAGCGTATCAGGATAAGGTGGTATGATAGAAGAGCTCCTTCCACTGTGTGGTAGTAGAGTCGGTGGAATCAACAAGCAAGATATTGGACGCTACGAAGGCTCAAGCCTTCAATTCCTACCCCCATCGACTACAGTGCCAGATTCCATTCCTGCTTCTCCACTCGATTCGCGTTTTCTTCGCCTGAGAAGTCTAGCAGGGTATGTGAGCATCGGGAAGATGACTGATGGTGACATGCTGATGAGGACAAGAGTCACAGCGAGGGCAGGGGACCCGGACAACGCAACGAGTCCGGCGACGCGAACGATGACGAAACCAATGTCAAGTACGGCAAAGAGAATGGCAAACGTCGCATAACCGATACGCTCAGCGCGTTCCTGGATGGACATTACGACAGCCATGTTAGAGATGAGATTGCCATGTCGGACAAGATGTATACCTTTAGCTCCGCAGGTGAGAGTCGACCATAGTGGATGTGTATATTCTCGGCCATGACCAAGAAAGACAGTGTACACAACATGAAGAAGTAGTTGCCGTTGCTGAGATGAATGCTACAAGGCATCGTTAATCGATATTCATGGAGAGAGGACGACAGCTCCCTACGTGAAGCAGCTACGGAACTGTACAATGATTCCCGCGAAGGTGAGATATGATGAAGTATGAACTGAACGGGGTACTCACCAGTTCGATTGACCAATCTGTCCGGTCGTTCAGAGCTGCCCTGACGTCTTCAAAATCATGTGATGATCGCATCATATCATATAGAGTAAGTCCGAGTGAGTGTCGAGTGAGAGTGTTGAATATCTTTGAGATAGATGCTTGCATGCTGGGAAAAAGGTGGTATGGGGGGAAAGGTACTATGCAGGTATGTTGGAGTAGCATTGGTTGTTGGTTGGTCTGCTTAAGTAGGATACCAGTGGGTGAGGGAGTCTGTTTAATCATCTCTTCGCCAGACTGTAACCAATCTCAGATACGGATCTGGTCACCAGACTTCTGAAGTTCTCGTCCGCGTGCCTGCAAGCTGGACTTAGCTAATACTCTCTTCTGTGAAGAAGATTACAGAATGGCGAACCGAGGGGGTGGATGTAGTGCTAGTAGGCTGTAGCCCCCGGTGCTTGGCAAGTTCATGTGCATGGGTTCGCTGTCTGGAACGCTGAGATGCGGTGATGCTCCTGAAATCGATACTATATTCGGAATTATACGACAATGATATATGTCAGAGTCATGCCTTAGACTACATCATTGGTATCATGGGTCGGGATGGTCCACCTTGACCACGATAGCACACCGCTGAGCTCTCTCGATAGTACTTACTGTTGGGTCATTCGTACCGTGCATTGTTTATGGTTCAATTTATCGTGTTTCCAACGCTTCGGAGACACAGCAGTGACAGCACTGTGCTGAGCCAACACCCCAGTGATAAACGGAGAGAACATACACGTTGGCGGGGTGTTTCTGACGTATGAATATGGATTATCATATAGAAATTCGGCTGTGGAATCCCCGGCCTCACTTGGAAGCATCCGCGATGCTCCATGAACCTGCATCTGACACATTCCTCACCCCAATCGGAGAAGATGCGCGGTCTTAGTGCTGGGACGATCAGCTTCCGATGGGAGTCTATGACGAATAAGTGGGCGTAATGCCCCGCCGCACCGATACCTCGAGGCGCAAAGCCTCGCCTTTAGGTACTCTGGCGGTACTGTGCTCAGGGTCACGTTGAAACAATAAAAATCCTGTCAAATGTTGGCACCAGATTTTTGTCCCTCACAGGGGACGGCGACTGTGAAGGGGGAGGATAGTTCCAATACTGTATTAATGTCCAAATGCGTGTTGCAGGCTGACGGTGGCCTCCCATTGCAAACAACTTTCATTCTAATCGCGTCGCAAAATCGCAGCACCGAGGCGTAAGTTGATCGTCAAGGTCTATTTTGGCTCGATTTGGATTCTGCCCGTCTGCCAACGGTGGTACATAGGCACCTTCGATATGAAGTGTGTTGCTCTAATATCCATAGGACTCAATGGATCGTCAAGATCTATTTTGGCTCAATTTGGATTCCGCCCGTCTGCCAACGGTGGCAGGCACCTTCGATATGAAGCGTGTTGCTCTAATATCATGATATCCACAAGACTCAGCCTTGGCAACGGATCGTCAAGATCTATTTTGGCTCGATTTAGATCCCGCCATCTCCCAGCGGTGGTAGGCACCTGGGCTAAGAAGCGTGTTGCTCCAATGTCATGATATTCACAGAACTCAACATGGAACTAATGTCTCGTACAGGTCATCGCTTTGCAAGGCTGCAACCTTCTACTACGAGCAGCGGCACACCTTCTCACCGGCGAGACCTAGGAATGATGAACAGAATGGCAATACACAACGGATTGAGAGGGAGTTCCGTGGCACACGTTGTCATATGTCTGTGTGACTGAGTAAGTACCGTCGTTCAATTTGCCTGGCGGCCTCGTGTGCCGGAATTTGTAGTCCCTGCAAGCTTTAGAATATGCAATTCTAAGATAATATTCAGGCTTGCCAGTGGGAACAAAATTAGGGAATAGCGAACCCAAGGAGTGGATATGCCCCGGTGCCTGGCAAGTTTATGTGCATGGGTTCATCATGTGGATCCAAAACTAGGATAGCGGTGAGGTCCAAAATCGGCACCATATTTGGAATTGTATGGCAATGTATAGAGACCTAGAGATGTGACGAACAGAGTATTCTTCTCATACAGCAAGCTGACATGAAGTTCTGTGATACACTGAAAGCCACCTTGAGGGGCAGAAACACCAGGCGAATAGAACAGAGCGTGGGGGGGGGGGGGGTGTTGAGAAAGGGAGGGAAAACAGATGAGATCCGTCGTATCTACAGTTCTCTCTCTATATTTATTTAGCAG
>JBBPQP010000952.1:0-14983 GCA_038092555.1 Boletus subgraveolens
AGAGAGCAATTAGACAGGTGTTTTCGCGAGCAAACGATAAACCAGCGGGGACCTAGTAATCTGTGCGCTTTCCACCGGGTCAACGAGAATGGTACTTCCAATGTGTTCTGTATTATTGGAACCCTGGACTCACCTTGTGTGCATATTCCTCAAGACGCACAAGAACGAAGTTAAGGGATGTGTTCCAACCTGTGCTTCCAATATCCTAGAAGCAGAGTGCGCGCTCTGGGCGAGCGAGCTTGTGCCCTTCTTGAGAATGTCCAATGTATTGAGCGCTACCCCGGTGCAGTAAGCACCAAACGGAAATGTGGGAGGGCTAGAACCGACCTTCGAGTGGGACGATGACAATCTCTTCACGACCTTCCCTACACCATTTCTTGACCTGGTGAAGAGCATGGACCAAGACGCTCGCATCGACGACGAGATCTGCATCCTTGTCCGCCACACTATCACTGAACTTGCGTGCATTTTCCCTTTCTGTGTTTCGGTCCTGGATGGTCTCGCTCCCTATCAACGTAATCCTTCTTGGTCTATTTCTGTCCCGATGCGTGGCGTGGCTTTGCGCCATGGGTGACGATAGCGCTGCGGCGATTCGGGTTGGGATGGGCTACAGCCAAGTCGGCTTGTACGTCGATCTCTCCAGTTTCCGGATGGAGGGCCACGAGTGACAGACTTTGCTAGCTGTTCAACCTGATAGCTGAGAAAAGCGGCACCGAGAGCGCGGGACATGGCGAGTTTGTTGGGTGTGGGTGTCGTGGCAGGCCCCTGGGAAGGGACAAGTGTGTTGCTGTGAGGTAAAACGGGGTAACATAAACAAGGGAAAGCATACGTTTGTTTCTGCCATTCCGCGATATACCAAAGGCTATTCTGTGGGGTGCAATTGGTGATAGTCGGTTACGAGCGAGGAGTGTAGGTGTTGGCAGTTCTCGTGTCACAACCTCATTATGTCAGCGCTCCCTTGAAGTACAGCGAGGCGTAGTTGTCCAATATTCATTCGAAGTACAGTAGGCTAGCTCGTAATACACGAGGTAATAATGATGCATAAACCCTACACCTTCCTAAACCTACTCAAATGATTAAGCTTTTCGTGGTCCCACTCGTATGCATTATGAGCTAGTCTACTGTACATGGTCATTGTGCAGTCGCAACAACATATCATACATACAACGAAGGAACTGTGGAACCTTGGTCGTCAACCACCGACTCGTTAATTCGTCTGATTGTGCTTCAACCTTTCAACTTTCGTCGCGACCAGCCACGTCTTCCAAGAGGTATCGAAGAGCTTGGGCTGAAATCGCGAATTTTCAAGTGAACACGATATCTATACGTTGATGTCCCGTAACTGCAACAGTTTGACTAGGGTCAATGTTAGGGTTTACCAGAACTAAGCAGCCAATGACGAGATATAATCACTTGTGACGACCTGTAAACTTCCTCGTGACATAGCTTTGCAAAAACGACTGTGCCCGGAATGGTAAGCGCGAAAGTAACCCAGATCAAGTCATCAACGAGTGAGGCCAGTGTAGAGATCAATGGCATCACAGGATCCCCGCCACCTCTCGTCAAGGCATTACCACGGAACACTGAAGGCTCTGACTTACGGGATGACCTGCCCATGCAAAATAGCATGCACCCCAAGATTTGAAGCTATCGCCCTGCAGGGTTTTTTCCAGCGTCAAACATCGTAGCATGTGATGGGACGGTTTCTCACCATTCTCGATACACTAAAGTTTCGCCCCTGGATTCCCTGACGCATAACAAGCAGGTACTTTTCCACTTTATCACTGGAAAATGTCAGACCTCCAGCGATCTATGGCGCATCACGCTTGATACTCGATGCTTGGTCGCTCGAGCACCACAGCGTAGGATTGATCGGCTTTGACGTACTATTCGATCGGTGAGATCATCATTTGACGAAATGCCTTCGCGACGCAGGGTCAAAGCAGCGATCTGTCCGGCAGGTCGAACTGCATCAGTACCACAAGCGGAACTATGACAGGTTGGTGTTACCTCCAGATACTAACAGATTGCGACCGTTTGATTTACGCACTATTGCTCAGGGCTTTCTTTCTGTCTCGCAGGAATCCCTCAGTTCTAGCTTCAATAAACCGCCCCTTGGCATACAGAACTGCAAGGCACACCCTGATGTCTTTTGCTCAGTTGTGATCTGATCATCACAGGATGCCTTACCAAACGGCATGAATCTGTCCTCCAAGTTCTCCTTTTTCTCCTCGATCACCGATGAAACGTCTCACTTGTTTGACATTGTTGCGTTCCCCTGCCTCAAATCCGAGGCTATTGCGGAGAACGAAAGGCCTGTCGTTTAATGTCCGCTTGTCCTTGTTGGCTATCGGAAATGACGCCGCTGTTGCAAGTAAGAGTAGACTCAAGGGTGAACGTTTGAACGCGGCATTGCCGCCCTTGTTAGGCACGTGACTGTTAATACATCAATGTTTCAACGTTGAGCTCCATGTGTCGAATCCGTTTTACACTGGGAACTTCGGCGCAACCCTGACCATCTACTGCCGGACTGCTTGACCAAGCCGGAAAAGTTAGCATGTGTACTCCCAGGGACTTCAAGAGGCTCGAAACTCATCAAAATCGATCAACTAGGTGACCAGGTCATCTGATATCCCTCGATGCTACCTCGTCGTGTCCATGATCAGTTACCCCGTGAGAGCGAGTATGGATCCGGTCATCCTCCCTACTAACCGTGGTGGGTGGACCATCCACAAGAACATCAAATACCATTATTCACACGTAAACACGAAAGATATTTACACATCGTACATGACCTGATACACAAGCCCAAGTCCAGGATATTTCCGCCTGCCCAAACCAAAAAAACCTTTCTTTCCCCCCTCAAACCCCAGGTAACGTGAAATCAGGATAAGGCGGCCAATTCCCGAGCTGCCCCGGATCGCCACCAATCCGAACCCACGCCGAGTGCGACGGCGTCGGTCCATCGAGCACAAATAACTGATGCCAACCCGGCGGACACACGTACGCGTTGGGGGGTGCCGTGATCGTACACGTCGTCCCAGCGCAAGAAAACGCCGGGAACAGGATTCGCCCGCCACTCATCACGTTGCCGTGCGTGCTCGACGAAGCTATATGTCAGTCGTCTGTCAGAAACTGTCCGTATCTCAGACGAGCGGCACAAGGGTGACCCACCTGCGATGAGAGATATACGCATCGTGCTCGTAGTTCCTTGGTGAAGCGTCACAACGATCGAGTATTGTCCGCCGAGTGCCCAATCCGTTTGCGTAATCGTAAACGACGGTTGCTGGAATCCCTGGTTCAGATATGGAGGAATGTACACCTCAATCCGGAATTCCTCTGGATATATATACGACCCATTGGGGTAGTACGTCTCCGGATCTGAGCCCGAGACCAACACGCGGCCGTCGGGGAGGAGTGTCGCCTCGGAGTGATACAGCCGTGCGACGATCGTGTTGCCGAGGATCGAGAAGCGTTGACCGATGGGCTTCGATGGATCGTACAAGAGTGCGCTGAGGTTGGGGTCGCTCGCCAGTCCGAATCCGGCGACCCCTTGGTGAGCGCCGTTCAGGATCATGTATGTCCTGTAAGAAAATCTGTGTTAGCCTCACGCACGACGCATGTCTTGGCCGTCCACGTCAATGCTGGCTTACCCGTCTGGAAGCGTGACCATACACGGCATCACTCTCTTCGATGGCTATACACAGATCAACCACCCATATCAGGTAAACATACTCGTGGCATACAACGCATACAACGCACCATTCTCTCCAGCGTCCACGTTGGATTCGTGGCCTCGGGTACAATGGAGATGCAATTATCGAGCGCAATACCACCACCAATTGTTGATCCACCACAAATGAGAATCTCGACCGGATCCGTGTACGGAGCGTATTGCGGGAGAAGCACCGCCGTTCCTTCCATCGGGTACGTGCGACCCGCGAGGAAGTTGTTCACCGCACCCGGCATGTTGGGCAATACTGTGTCGGTATTAAACGTTACAGGATCTAGTATGCGGGCTTCGTTGTAGTAACCTGAAAAGCATGCCGCTCAGCTGGCCACGCCGATCCTATGTAAATCGTGTGTTCTCACCGATAAAGAAGCGTCCGCTCGGAAGCACTATCAAGAATGGGTACAAGTTGTTCGGATCCGTGCGTTGCAAGTAGTCGAGCGTGATGGTCGTGTCACCCCCCGGTGGCTTCGGAAGAATTTCCAGACTAGGTTGGGGTGGACCATTGCTGCCAGTCTCTCCACCTACGACGAGGATACTTCCATTCGGCATCATCATCGCTGTCGGGTACCATCGTCCACGCTGTAAACTCATCTAAACCCCCAATAGGCTCGAGGTTGGATTGCGAAACAAACCTGAAGCGACAACTCATTGACGTTCTCCTCCCAATCATGTGTCCCGTTCACACCCGGACTTCCGTCCGGCCAGTACAACCTGACGCCATACGTCGACGTGAGCGACCATCCACCGACATTGATCTGCCGTGCCCCTTTATCAGGGAGGATGATACTCCCCGAACAAAACACGTCCGACTTGACGTGCATCTCGCGCCACGCCAACAAGTAGTTGTTCGTCAAGCTGAGATCCAACTCGTACGCCCCTGTCGAGTTGGGGAACTCGGACGTGCCATACTTTTCTACAAAAGTCACCTTGTTGTTGATGCCTACGGTGGCGATCAAGGGTACGACGAGTCCGCCGATGAGGAACTGATGGTCATCAGTCTCATTGCTCACAAAGGGTATAAGTTGTTTCCGAAAACTTGCCTCGTAATACCCGGTATTCGCCGGCGTGTTCCAGGTATAAAGCGGCGTCCCGGTCCAATAGTAAGTGGACAACCTGTTAGTGCCTCCACAAAGATGATAGGGGTCCCCAGAACAAGCCATATTGCAATCCGAATCCGCGACATAGGCTCCGCCGTTGGCAGTGATGTCGGCGGTGTCACCACAGACTACCCTTCAAGTCAGCCACATGAAAACGTGAGGAAAGAGACAACGAAAGACTCACAGCACTGTTCTGCGTACTCCAATCCAGCAACAGGATAGCCATATGTAGCACACTGGTTCAAGCATGCATCAACTGTGTTGTTCGTCGTCCAGTCCATCTCGTACGGGAACATTCTCACTCCACTCGCCGGCTCACTGTTTGATAAGGTTTATTCAAAATATTATTCAGGATATGGCCATTCTAATGAGGTATGACGACTTACGCGAGGCATCCTTGGTATTGCCATGATCCAGGAAGACCTGTCTTTTCAATCGTAGGAACGGGGAGCGCAGTGACGCTGCCGGTCGAAGTGTACACCGAGAGGCGGTTGGGGCCACCACATGCCTCCCTGACTCGTCGTTAGCCAGCGAACACAGACCGACGGTTGATGCTTACGCTGCATTTCCCCCACAAGCCATATTACAGTCGCCCACGGGTGCCTGAACAGCGCCGTTCACCAAATCATCGCCACAAACTGGGAAATGGAAAAGCCATCCATCAGCCGCCCAGCGCGAAAAAGAAAAGACATCCAGCGGTGTGACGTCACTCACAGCATTGCGTACTGTACTCAACCCCAGCGAGCGTGAAATTGCTCGAGCTGCAGTGAGAGATGCAATTCTCGACCGTCATGCTACTGCTGTCGTATTCGTTTCCGAGTATCCGTCCGTAGGCGTTGTCCACGTAGCATGCGGCATACTTCCATGTTCCCGGGAGTCCCGTCGTCACGGGCGACGGCCCGCTCGTTCCACCGCCACCCGTGCCACCACCCCCTGTGGAACCCGATGCCGTATTGTTGTACACGTCGAGGCGGTCTGGACCTCCACAATATTCGGAAGAATTTCCGGCACACGTCATGTCGCAATCCGTTAGGGGTGTTTGCACAGACCCATAATTAAGGGTCGAACCACAAACTAATGTGCGGGGGGTCAATGCGTATGGCTAGACCGAATAGTGACAATACTGACAGCATTGAGTGGAGTACTCCACGCCCGCCAATGAGTAGCCAGCGCTATTACACGCGGTAGTGCAGCTTTCCACTGTAACACTGCTGACCGCAGCGCCATACGACAATGCGCGATTGGCAGTCGAATCACTAGAAAAGATTGTAAGCACCAACACCTACTGATTCACGAAATCACAACTCGCTTGTAACATCCGAGCGAAACCCAGCTGCCGACGCTTTGAACTGTGACGGGGCCCGCGGATGGCTGTGCACCACTCCAATAAACGTTCAGTCGATTGCCTGCGCCACAAAATTCCGCAGAATTGCCGCTACAAGGCATGTTGCAGTCTGTCGAACTCGCGTTCGTGGCACCAGCCGTGAACGAGTTACCGCAGTCTGCCAGGTGGGGTAAGTGACGTCTCCATTGAAGAGATGGATGAACTCACAGCATTCATCCGCGTATTCGACGCCAGCATAGATGTATGAGTTGGCCCCCGTCGAGCAAAAGCTGATGCACGACTCGACGGTCATGCCAGTCGCGCTGGCGTAGGAAGCAGCCGAGAGCGTACGGCTACCCACGTTGTCACTATCCAAAGACACGGTGAGTGACGTTCAACAGTAGCACCGAGTTACATACGTCCAACACCCGTATGCCGTCCAGCCAGCCGGGAGGGCACGGCGATGGACATGGTGGAGAAGTGTGGGTCCGAGCGACGGAGAAGAGCCAAATTGAGGTATCAAGGCAGAGAACAGTGCAAAAAGACGAGCCATGTCGACCGGCTGTCCTGCAGTCCCCTTCATGCTGACGGGGGTGCTTTATAGACTACACGAGCGCTAGCTTGGAACCTGCCATCATATTTACCATTTGTTTTCGAAAATCACAATAACTACTTTCTCGAGAAACCCAGGGCGACATCAGGGTATCCCCCAACGGGAGCAGCTAGCAAAGGACCTGAGTGGAAAGAATTTAGTGTAATTATTCGCCAAGCTTTGCGCGACAATGGTCACTTGCCACGTACCTAACCGAGGAGACCGAAGGACGGGGGTATATTGTAGTAAGGAACCCGTATCCCCGTGAGCTGCATGCGGGACATATAGGAGATGAAAGATCACGGACATCAACGCCTTGACAAGGCAGCTAGGACCTGTTACATACAAATCAGAGAGCCTCCCCCTGCATGCAGCGATATCAGTTGCTTACATACCTTGATACTGCGATGGTAGGATGTAGTTGAGTAGCAATACCGAACATATTCGTATTGAGATGGCTGAACGAAATCCAGGCTTACGCAAGATCGTATGCTTGCTTCGTGGGTTAGTGCTATGGATTGCTGTGCGCACTATATTTAGTTTGCCCCTGGGCGGAGAAAAGGAGGACGCAGCTGATCAAAATATTGAAGAGCGTCTATCAATCGCATGATGAATTTTAGAGGAAAACAAACCAGAATTTCCGTACCCCTGATAGAATGTGGAAGTAGCGAAAAGGTTTTCCCGGAAAATTACCGTGGGCGACCCATCAATCCTGATGCCAAGGGCTTCGACTTGGGGCACAAGAGACGGAACAAGTTAGTGGATTCTGTCAGGGGGATATCCGCGGGTTGACCAGACCTCAGCGCACGTATCAGGCCCAATGCAGCCTTTATCGGACAGCGCCGGGGTATCGATGGTGCACTGTGTCACGTAAATGTTGGCCTGGAAGGCGGGAGGCGATGGTCACATGCTGACGACGCCCCTTGGCCAAGGGCTACCTGTGTACTACAGCCTGAGTGGATCGAGCGAGAAATTAGATCACCGGTGTTCACGGATTGCCACCTTGATGTTTCAACCATGTAGAGCTTCTAGAAATTAGTCAGCTGCCAGCCTGGCACACAATCGTTGATATGAGATCGTGTCCAAAAAAGAAAAAAAAGGAGGAATGAAATCAGATCACTGATTTCCATCCGGAACAACTAGCGTGCAAGTGATTCGTGCTGTAGAGCTCTACGTCGTGTTGCGTTCGAACCATGGGATCCACTGGTCGACAGTCACGGTGGTACAAAGTTGCCTCATACAAACAAGCTGACTGGACGGGGGAGAACCCCACGTGGTAGGAGATAAGATAGTCACACACTACTAAGCGCCGCTCAGCTCGCAAGCACGCGCAGTGAGGAACGAAAAAGTCACCAGAGTTCTCAGATCCCTCGTATCCACAGGCGGGGCGGAACTCCATTGACAGCACTGACGGGATGAATGGTCACATGCTACAACGCCACTCAGCTCTCGAGCACGCGCAGCGAGAAATGAAAAAAGTCACGAGAATTCTCGGGGGGAGGAAAGCTCCCTCAGCGACTTGAAACGGGGGGGCAGGAGATAATCACACGCTACAAACGCCACTCCGCTCGCGAGACCAAGCACGCGCAACGAGAAATGAAAACACTCACGCTAATTCTCGGATCCCCTCAGGCTGCACTAATAACCCACAGCGCACTTTGAAGGGGGAACCCACAGCAAAACGGAAGTAGGAGATGGTCACACGCTACGTAGAACGCCGCTCCGCTCACGAAAAGTCACGATAATTCTCGGATCCCGCTCAGCGAACGTTCGTGGTAGTAGGAGATACTAGTCGGTGGTCACTGGTCACCCGCTACAACGCCGCTCGGCTTGCCAGCACACACAGCGAGATGAAATGAAAATCAAGCCACACCAACGAATTCTCGGGTCCCCTATACCCAGGGCCACGGCGTGCGTATGCCCGTTTTTTACTTCGGACCGGAGGTCATCGATTAACATCTATGGCATATACTTCATAAAACCCCATCCCTTGTCCGCGAAAGAATTTGAATTCTCGGATGGCCGCCAACTTAATTACAGTACGTAGAGCTTCGACTTGGCCATGGTTGCCACACAAATATCCGACATCTTCGTCGGAACGACTCTACACGATACGAATATGTAAGTAGATCAAACTTCGATGACGACGAACAACAGGAGGCCGGCACCCATCTGCGAAAACGAAAGGGCCAAGGCCAAAATGCCCTAACCCTATTACCCCATAGCTCAAATTAGGACCCTTGACTTTCTTTTCCTTTCATCTTGTGGTAGCCGTCCGCTTCTCAAAAGCCCTGCTGCGGCTTCGTATGATCAGAACGACTGTCTTCTCATCTCGAAGTTTCAGGGCTTGTTTAATCACTGGGGAGGTAGTTTCGTATGATTAGAACCACCGTCTTCTGATCTCGAAGTTTTAGGGCTGGTGTGGGGAGACTAACTGTCCGTCTTGCAGATGAGGCAGCAAAGTTTGCTAACTGCTTTCCCCGGTGTCGAAGCTTCTTATTTCTTTCCCAACCGGGCGATCTACCACAGTCTGGCAGATGGGAAAACTAACTGTTGTAGTTAGACGCCCACCGTCCTGCGTATGGTAACAAAGTTTGCTTACTGCTTCAAGTTGCCCTGGTGAGTCGACACTTCTTTGTTTCTTTCCCAACCGATCAATCTGGCGGATGGGAAAACTACACAACTAACTGTTCTGGTTAGAGTCGTACACGCCCCACTGTCTTGCACATGGCAACATTGAAGTTTATTTACTTCCTTTGCTGAGCGCGCGCTTCGAAACTTTCCCATCTCTTTCCCAACCGATCGATTTACCGTATGATCAGCTCGCGCATGGGAACAAGCCGGCAAACTCGATCATCATGCATCATCATCAGAAGCTGGATCCCCTCGTAAACGTTCCTTTCCCCGAAACAGTCCATACCGTACCAATACGATGGGATCACCGGAACAATCCTCTCCTAAAAAAACACACACGCCGACGGCTCGCTTGATACCAACGGGAAAAACACACACCTATCATCTCATCAGAGTCTGGATCCCCCCCCTCCTTCGTAAACGTTATCCTTCCCCAAACAGTCCCTACCGTACCGATACGATGGATCACCGGAACAATCCATTTCCTAGACACACACCGACGGCTCGCTTAGTAGATGCTAACAAAATAAAAACAGTATATTGTCAACGGGCTACGATCGCCGCTCCGAGAGTCGAGGACTCGTCATTAAAAAAAAGGGTCGTCGCGCGATTCATTTCGTCTATGACGACCTGGACCTGTGAAGCGTCCGGCGGTATTACTTATCAAACTCACACAGCTACATATGAACGACGACGAGCATATCAAACGTCATTACCGCATCCGAGTTAGTTTCCAAGTTTGTTTTATAGTAAAAGAAGTGGGAAAGAAAGTCTGAGATGAGCAAGTAGCAATGTCCGTGTGGTAGTGGGAATGAGTCGTCCCGCGACGCCATACCGTCGCGCCGCGTTGGTTTAGACGCCAAGCAACGTGAAATCAGACCGATTCTCGTTACAGCCGCCACCCCGAGAGTCGAGGAATAATCATCGAAAGAAAAGCGTCCTCTGAGAGTCCGCACTCATACGACATCAAAACTCGAAATTCATTTTTTTTTCTACAACAACAAACGGCATAAACGTCCAACAGTATCACTACCAAACACACACACAACACAGTATGAACAACAACGACGACGACGACTTGAACGAGCATTTTTCGAAGCTCGCTCTTTTTTGTTTGCCAAGAAAAGAAGTCCGAGATGAGCCAAGTAGCAAAAAGAAAGACATGGAATCAAAATATCCGCGCTAGTAAGCGTCCGGTATCGCGTCTAAACGCCAGGCAACGTGAAATCAGGATAATTCGGCCAATTTCCGAGCTTCGCTGGATCGCCGCCAATGCGGACCCACGCCGAGTGCGATGGGGTCGGTCCATCCAGCACGAACAGTTGATGCCAACCTGGCGGACACACGTATGCGTTAGGTGGCGCTGTGATCGTACAGGTCGTTCCAGAGCAGGAAAACGCTGGGAACAGGATTCGTCCACCACTCATCACGTTGCCATGCGTACTCGATGAAGCTATATGTCAGTCGTCCGTCAGTAAGCGTCCGTATCTCAGACGAGACGAGTAGAACCCACCTGCGATGAGAGAGATACGCATCGTGCTCGTCGTTCCTTGGTGAAGCGTCACATCAATCGAGTATTTACCGCCGAGTGCCCAATCCGTCTCCGTAATCGTAAACGACGGTTGCTGGAATCCCTGGTTCAGATATGGCGGGATGTACACCTCGATCCGCATTTCCTCGGGATAGACAAATGACCCGTTGGGGTAGTAGGTCTGTGGATCCGAGCCCGACACCAAAACGCGGCCGTCAGGGAGGAGCGTCGCCTCAGAGTGATACAGCCGTGCAACTATGGTGTTGCCGAGGATCGAGAAACGTTGACCAATGGGCTTCGATGGGTCGTACAGGAGTGCGTTGAGGTTGGGGTCGCTCGCCAGTCCGAATCCAGCGACTCCTTGGTGAGCGCCATTCAGAACCATGTACGTCCTGTAGATAAATCTGTGTTAGCCTCACGCACGACGCGCGTCTTGGTCAACGCTGGCTTACCCATCTGGAAGCGTGACGATACACGGCAGCACTCTCTTCGAAGGCTATACACAGATCGACCATCCATATCAGGCAAACACGCTCGTAGCATACTACGCGAACAACGCACCATTCTTTCTAGCGTCCACGTTGGATTCGTGGTCTCGGGTGCCATAGAGATGCAATTGTCGAGCGCAATACCACCATAAGGTGTTGACCCACCACAAATGAGAATCTCGATCGGATCCGTGTACGGAGCGTATTGCGGGAGAAGCACCGACGATCCTTCCATCGGGTACGTGCGACCCGCGAGGAAGTTGTTCACCGCACCTGGCATGTTGGGTAGCACTGTGATGGTATTAAACGTCACGGGATCCAGTATGCGGGCTTCGTTGTAGTATCCTGAACCAAGTTTGAGTATGGGGTGTTGATCGCAATAGGGGTATCGCGTCCTCACCGATGAAGAAACGTCCACTAGGAAGCACCATCAAGAATGGGTACAAGTTGTTTGGGTCCGTGCGTTGCAAGTAGTCGAGCGTGATAGTCGTGTCACCACCTGGAGGTTTCGGGAGAATTTCCAGACTAGGTTGAGGTGAACTATTGCTGCCAGTCTCTCCACCCACGACGAGGATACTTCCATTCGGCATCATCATCGCCGTCGGGTACCATCGTCCACGCTGCAAACTCATGTAATTACCCAATAGGCTCGAGGTTGGACTGCGAAACAAACCTGAAGCGACAACTCATTCACGTTCTCCTCCCAATCATGTGTCCCATTCACACCCGGACTTCCATCCGGCCAGTACAACCTGACGCCATACGTCGACGTGAGCGACCATCCACCGACATTGATCTGACGTGCCCCTTTATCCGGGAGGATGATACTTCCCGAACAAAATACGTCTGACTTGACGTGCATCTCGCGCCACGCCAACAAGTAGTTGTCCGTCAAGCTGAGATCCAACTCATACGCACCGGTCGAGTTTGCATACTCGGACGTGCCATACTTTTCTAGAAAAGTCACCTTGTTGTTGATACCCACAGTCGCGATTAACGGAACGACGAGTCCGCCGATGAGAAACTGGTGGCGGTGATGAGCCTCATCTACCGAAGGAACGGTTACTTCGGACTTGCCTCGTAATATCCGGTGTTGGCCGGCGTATTCCAAACATAGAGTGGGGTCCCAGTCCAGTAGTAAGTGGATAACCTGTTTGGGCCTCCACAAAGGTGAGTGGGGTCGCCAGAACAAGGCATATTACACTCTGAATCGGCGACAATGGCTCCATTATTGGCAGTGACATCACTGGTGTCACCGCAGACTAATATATAAAACGGTTACCACAGACGCACATCGAGATCAGCAAGAGAAAGAAGACGCACAGCATTGTTCTCCATATTCCAATCCAGCAACAGGATATCCATATGTAGAGCACTGAGTAAGACAAGCATCAACGGTATTGTTTGTGGTCCAATCCATCTGGTATGGGAACATTCTATTTCCGTTCGACGGTTCACTGTTCGACGATGTGTTGAGGAGATGGCGACTTCAATAGAGTATGACCACCTACGCGAGACATCCATGGTATTGCCATGACCCGGGAAGACTTGTATTCTGGGTGGTAGGAACAGCGATGACAGTCACCTTGCCCGTCGAGGTATACACCGAGAGGCGATTTGGGCCACCACACGCCTCGCTGCGCATTGATGGAATACGTCAGGAAGATATACATAGTGTCAGGTACATACTCACGTTGCGTTACCGCCACAGGCCATGTTGCAGTCAGTATCGGGAGCGGTGGCAGCTCCATTCATGAGGTAATCACCACAGACTGGGCGCGATATCCAAACCGATTAGCTTACAGCGACGAGAACAGCGATGTCACTGACAGCATTGTTGACTGAACTCGATGGCTGCGATTGTGAAATTGCTGGCGCTGCAGTGGGCGATGCAGGTTTCAACTGTTATGGTGGTGCTGTCATATTCATTACCAAGTGCACGACCGTTGGCGTTGTCCACGTAGCACGCGCCATACGACCACGTTCCTGGAAGACCCTTGGTCACAGGAGACACGGTGGTCGTCGCCCGTACGGACAGCGCGCGTGCACCATGCTAGGAGACACGATGAGAAGTGTTGGCACAGAGAAAGGACAAGGCTCACTTGAGCTATCAACGCTGAAAACAGCGTCAACAGACGAAAGGTAGCCATAGTGAACGAGCGTCTGCAGCACAGAACCGAAAGAAGAGAGGAAATGATGGGTGCAAAGGAGCGAAAAGAATGGGACATAAATACTGGAGCGCGAACGTCACCTCGGATGAGATCGGTCACGGACATTGGGGGGCCAGAATAAATTAGATTTAATCGATCGAGCACAAGCCGAAAGTACGACTTGTCATGGAGATATCGGTGTTTACGCGCTCTGCACCGAGGCTGGTAAGTCATAGGGGAACGAATATAACGGAAGCGGATGGGTGGACGCGTGTTGCGGAAGAGGATGACCGCGCAACGTAGACGCTTGGGTATTCGATTCTATGGACCAAGGACCAAGGTGCGGGTCCAGCACCCCAGCGGAGGATGACGGAAATCGCTGACTTCGAGGGTGGCTCCAAAGATTAATCTATCAGGAGAGCCGTGGACCTGAGAATCGGTCCATGTGGAACTTGAGGATACCGGTTGCATGATTCTGAGCTGACACTGATGGTTTGGACCTGAACGGGAAGTGCAACGGCCATATAAATATATACGCAGAAGAGTGCTAAAAAGGCATGTGAGCGCGAGAGATGTGCGCTCGTCGGTGAGGGGGATGGGCTTGAAGTTGTCAAAGTGCACGGACCTCTATGGGCAAGTGTGGCGTGTTTGATCCTAAAAAAGTTGCACGTTCACGCCTCCGACTCGCAAATCTTCCTGCTCGGTGAGTCAACCTTGTCTGGCCCGCAAACTTTGATTCAAAGTGGCTGATTGAGGCTTCTCGTTTTATCACTTTTTCGAACATCAACAATGTTTATTAACAGATGTCCCCAACTTCTCCCTCTCTCCCCACTCAATCCACTCCCTCCTGGACAGAACCACCCTGGTCAGGCTGGATAGAGACAACAGGCGATGCCCTCCTCATCCTCGAAGCTGCACGTCGCGGCCTCATACCAAGGGTCACCCGCCGTCTCGTAGATTCGGAACGAAAGATGATCACCTCCGGCTCCGTATTTGTCTTCGACGAGGACGAGAGTGGCATCAAGCGCTGGACCGACGGCTTCTTCTGGAGCCCCTCCCGCATACTCGGCAACTTTCTCCTCTACCGCGAAACAGACAAGCGCGGCGCAGGCCACAGAGGCGTCCGCGCAGACCCCCCAGAAGCAGTCAACGAACACTCCCAGTACAACGTCGACGGCGCCCGCCTCGAGGGCCAGTCTCTCAGCCGCCCCAAAGGCGAGTCCGCATCCATCGGCCTCGACAGACAACGCGAGCGTATCCTCGTCGGCAGCCTCACCAACAGCTACAAGTTCAAAACTGACGGCCTCATGAAAAAGGTCTGTCCTCGTTGCCTCCATCCCCTCTTCCCGCCCAACTTTCTCATCTGCCTTCTCCTGAGGCGGCTCCTGACAAAGCTTCGGCCAGCGATGGGGGTAGGGAGGTCATCTTTATATA
>JBBPQP010000953.1:0-14976 GCA_038092555.1 Boletus subgraveolens
AGATGAGACAAAAATCAACAGGATTGGATCAGATGGAAGGATGTATGTGTGGAAAAAGGGAGGTGAGCCTTTACAGAATAAGGAGATTCAGGGAACAGTGAAGTTTGGAGGAGGTTCCTTGATAGCTTGGGGGTGCATGGGCTGGAATGGAGTGGGGATACTTGCAGAGGTGGAGGGGAGGATGGATGCTGAGCAGTATGTGTCCATTCTAGAGGACAATCTGCTTCCCAGCATGGAGAATTCTGGGATTCCTAAGGAAAGCACTATCTTTCAGCAGGATAATGACCCTAAACACACCTCCAAAAGGGCTCAAAACTGGTTCAAATCTCAAGGGATTAGGCTCCTGGACTGGCCAGCACAGTCACCAGACCTCAACCCCATTGAGCACCTTTGGCAACATCTCAAGAAAAGACTCAATAGCTATGAAAGACCAGCAAAAGGAGTTTGGGAGCTCTGGGAGAGAATTGAGGAAGAGTGGGGGAAGATAGAGGTTGAGGAGTGTCAGAAACTCATTGAGAGTATGCCTAGAAGACTTGAGGCAGTGATACAAGCAAAGGGAGGGCATACAAAGTACTAAAATCCATAATATAATTTGGGGTCAAATAAGTGTCCCAATGACATGCCATTTTGAAATGCTTGTATCTCACTCCCATGGCAACCAAATCACATGACCAAAGTGGTTTCTGAATGCCAAGAGCAAGTACCTTTATCCATCCTGCAAGCACTTTACCTGATTTATTCTTGCTCTCCTACAATCTTCCAATCTCTTCAAAATGGTTCAACATTGGGACACTTTTTTGAGCGACTGTACTGGCACAATATTGAGGTTATGCTCATCGACTCGGAGTAGCTACATTAATATGATCTACAGTGCTACAACTAAGTACCTGCAGGTTACCTGGGTAACCTGCTGTATATACCCAGGTTAGACCCATACCTGTACCAGCTTACCCAAGTTGGGTATGGTTAGTATGGAGTCATGTCCCAAACCCATGAGGTATACTTGTACCTCAATGTGGCACAGGGAAGATGAGGTAAGGAGAGTATGGTGATGGATGTATGTAATGCATAGCTGATTGGTTATGTGATACCTAAAGAACACTCTGTGTTCTGAATCTTGGAACCATGCAAGTACTGGAACCACAGGAACAAACTTCCAGAAGTGTCAGAAGCTGTGGGAACCTTCGGAACACTTAAGAACTGCAGGAAACTCCAGAAAGGTCATTCCAGAGTTAATGGTATTTTTCTCATTTTGTCATCTACAGTAATGATATTTTTGAGTTATTTACAAGAGAAATAATCAGTGATCTTGTTGTCTTGCATGCCTTGCATGATTGCATCTTGAGTGCTCATGTCTTGCATCCAAACAATTCTACAACAGCTTCCACCTGATGTGCAAATGGGTCATTCCAAGTCCCAATGTAGTTCAGCATTGCCAAGGCACCCTGGAGAGCTTCTTTTCACATTGTAGCCTGCCTGACCACCACCATGTCAGTATCATCCAAGTCACTTGAATCCCTTTCCTGTGCCTTCTTTGCATCCATTACTGCATGATAGATGTCTTTGTCAGTTGCGTTGAAGATGTGGTGGTGATTGGATTCAACCATCAAATTAAGAATTTCATTGAGATCCATTCAGTTTGACCTTTGAAAAACACCTCAGTGCCTCTGCTATTGGCTGATTGGCCTTTAGGTCAGCCTCAAGTTGGGTCCTCTGGTCTCATGTGAGATTTCAAAGCTGTGTTAAGCCCTTTTTTAGCACATCAACAGGTTTCATGACAGTGGAAGTTGATAGTTTGTGTAACTGATGACCTGTTTTGACAGCAAGAATGAAAGATGATGTAATATATATCCCAAATTTGGTTATATTTCTTGCTTAGTCATTAAAATTATGGATTATCAATGTCAAATCCCTGCAAACCAATTTGGGGTATGGCAAAAGCTATGGGTAATAAGAATGTGTTATACCCCCTATGTGTTAGGAGGGAGTTGACTATACATAGTCTATCTGACAAAATACCACTAACTCTGGAATAACCTTTCCAGAGTTTCCTGTGGTTCCAACTTCCAATGCATTCCAAAGGTTCCTGCAGTTCTGACATTTCTGGAAGTTTGTTCCTGTGGTTCTGGTACTTCCAGTGGTTCCAGTGATTCCAGTATTCCTTCCTTTTGTTCCAGTACTTCTGGCACTTCTGGAAGTACATACACCATACAAATTGCTCAACAATACCCCCTTTGCATACCTATTACATCAGTATTGTAGCACATTACTGAATGTCACTTATAGCAACTTATGGCAACTTAAGGCATATCTAAGTAGATAACAAGTAGAACATGTTCCAAGCAAATCTACAGTTGTACAAGTAGGTTCCACTCCTGGAACCCACTTGTTCACTTATTGTCCACTTTGGCAAGTGAGGTAAAAAGTGAATTATGATTTATAAGCATAGAAAAGTATGTAGATTAAGTATGGTGCCACAATACACTAGCTGCCATACTGGTAGACACAAGTCATACATACATGTGATCATGATTTGCCAAATGTCATTGGAAGGTGAGTTCATCACTATTAATGCAATCTAGTTAACATTCTGAGCCATGGCAAAAGGAGAGACCCACTGCAATGTGAATAAGAGGGCTAGGATTGGGTTGTCTGGTAGTGCTAGGGAAGGACTTGATGAACATGTAAGCAATGATGAAGAGGGCTGCCATGCAGATTGGCCAGATGACTTCAGAAAAAACAGCAGCTTGCCATGTTGCACATGGGATATCTCCAGATAGCTTCTTTGATTGATGACCAAGTTTTTTTCTTTTTATAGCCAGTAATTATTGTCCTGGAGAGTCAACAGTATCCACACCAGCTGCTTGCCTTTATTCTTGAGTTTTCTCATGATATCCATCACAAAAATTCACAATAATTGATGATGAAGTCAGCAAAAGAAAATTGGCAAGAGTTAAAGAGGAATGGTGTGATGCAGAGGGAAAGGACCAAGAATCAGAAATAGATTAGGTGTGGTATCCAGTTGGCAAGCAAGATGTACATCATAGTGTGGTTACTCCTCCTACTTAACAAGTTAATCTATTTATTGTTTCATAGTTGATCAGATTTGTATATCCTGTATATCCAAACATGCTGAAAATGTCCCCAATAGACCTAGGGATAGTTGCTGATAGTCATAGGTGAAATTTCTCAAGACTGGTCAAACATATAGATCCACTTTATCCATCATCAAATAGGGGTAGATAATAAATGGATTCCAAGCTCTTGATATATCAAAGAAATCAACTCTTTTTGATGCTTCCCAGGTTTCAATAAATCCCTAGAAGTACTCCATCAACAGTGGTCATGTATAGACATCCAAGAATGATTTATATGATGTATTGCTTCATTATATATCAATGCTATATTGTCAGCACTATGATTTAGTGGTCCTAAATGTCAAAAATGCGAAATTTGATTGTATTCCTCTATAGGGTAATGAAACTGATAGTAATTCTCCTATATTCCAAGTCCAGTATATACTCAGTGACAGAATTCATTCTGGAAATCACAGTTGAGGGAGTCACAATATAAAATTGGTATATAATGAAGCAATATATCATATGAACTATCCTGGGATGTCTAATGTCACTATAGCATGTATAATTGTATGTTATTGATGTATTTTGCAAAATCTTTGAAGATATAGGAGATTTTCCCATGCTTTCTGGGTGTTTGATTCATCTCCCTTGCACTCCACATTCACTTGATGGCCTCAGGACTTGTCTGGGAGGTACCTAATATGAATCCACAGAGGTCCAGATACTTATATTCTTGTAAGTACATTTTGGTAATTTAAGGTACTCCTATTGATGAAAAATGCGAAATATATGAATAGCTGCTTATTATGAGAGTAAGGCACTATTATTAACTGTCCAGAATATCTCCAGATATGCTTAATATGATATTACATTATTGTCCATAGTTTCTGGGCCATCTCTGTAGCCCCCTGAGATGAAAGGTGGGTATGAGAAGATATGATAATATACAATTAAGGAGCTACATTCATGCCCTGGGCTTCTAGTATGATATACCCACATATAATCCCTAGCTTAGGATATAATGTGCCTGTCTATATGTCTAGAAAACAAATGTACCAATTCTATGTTTTTCATAATAAATTACTTATATTTCTATTAAACTCTTTAGGGACTCATTACAGCAGTCAAATGGGTCCTGTTACAAATATATAATATGTTTATGTATGTACATTGTGTCTACAGTAAGGGAATGGCCCCTGATAAGGAAGGAAATGCAGGGAGGGACATAAATTGACATATCCAAAAGTGGACATGTTGTGGAAGTACTAGTGGCTGCTTCTTTTGGCTTCTGGCCCCTTTTGGACTGCTTAAATCACCTACATAATCACCTTGAAAGCGCACCACCATCTGATGTAGTTGCCCCTCACACAAATAGCAGCAGCATGTAGGAGCCTGCCTTTGTCAAAACAGGCAAGCATATACACAGCTGCTTGTCAGACCATGCCCCTACATTCTATGAACCAGATACGTATGCTCTACATTCTTTGTTCCTACACTACAACATTTGTAGTGTACTCACTTGTTCTCTTTTGTTCTTGACCTTTAGTACTGTAGTCTAACCATTTACATTTGAATACTTAAAGCCAAATGTATATAGTCTCTAGCTTGACAGCACTCCCCTCAATCTGTTGCCCACATGTGACTAAGGTGAGCTCTCAATACTGTTATGGTTTTGCCTACCAATGGCTTCTGCCCCTAAGCCATCCTGTGTACTATGCTACTACAGCTAAATTCCCTTTTGGAACCACCCGGAAGAATCTACAACCCTTCACAGAAAGCCATCTAGCTATCCCAGCTCTATAGGAACCACTACAACATCCATGCTCCCTACCACCACTTCCAATCAGATCCAGTTCCAGATCAGAATGCATCTCTCTCACCTGGGAAGATCCACTTCCCTCCAACTTCCACAGCCAATCTGGCATACGAGTCATCAT
Source organism: Boletus subgraveolens (assembly GCA_038092555.1). Classification (NCBI taxonomy): domain Eukaryota; kingdom Fungi; phylum Basidiomycota; class Agaricomycetes; order Boletales; family Boletaceae; genus Boletus; species Boletus subgraveolens. Next base: position 5,018 of record JBBPQP010000953.1, read on the forward strand.
CATATCCTCTAACATCAGAGCCATCAATATCCCTTTACATTTCCTCCATTAGTTCCTATCATCATGGAGTCCCCTTGTTCCTGGTCCTATCCTGACTCCATTCCTTGCCTAACCATCTTTGTATAACAATAGTTTCCCCTCCAGTATAACCTTTACCTTTCCTGTCTAACAATAGGTTTCACCTCACTGTGTCTCTATATCTAGAGTACTGCCTCTTCCATTGTCCTCCCCATATAGATGCTTCCCTATATAGTATAGCATAGCTTTACACCTGTATATAAACCCCAGGCTTTACCAGAGTAGCTCCCCAGCTAATTCTACACTTTTCTGGCTCTTCCTCTGAATACTCCTTGGAGCTCTATAACTCTTAACCTGCCCCTCAGCAGGTGGTAATAAGCTTGAAGACTCAAGGAGCTTATCACCACTCGGACCAACTTCTCTACAGAAGAGTTCTTGCCTCCAGAGCACAGGCTTTCAGCAGGAATCCAGTGCGTCCATAACAAATACTATAGTTCCTCTAATCATGCTCACTCCATACTTAGTTACTCTATCAGGTGAATATACAAACAGTCCATTGCCCACACATGACTGAGTCAATCTATCAGTGTGCTCCATGTTCCAATATTGCTTGTATCTTCACAGCCTTGATACCACATACTTCTTCCAGTTCGTGGCGGAGCTTGGACACATAAATGTCAGGTGTGTGCTCAATACAACCTTTGAGAAAATGCAAGTTTTAGTTGAGGGCTGTTTGGGTGAATGTAGATGCTATCTTGCTGCAATATCAAGCGAGTTGAGCTTCTCTGACCTGGTTCAACCAATATTTTTTGGACAGCACCAGTCTTCAACCACAGCTCCATGGTACATCAAATGGTTCTCGCACTGATCCCAGTGACATTTGCAATCTGACTGGGCCATATGAAAACTGACATTGTGACATTTATGTCTTTGCAGCTTTCAGAATGTGAGGATGATTTCTGTACACCATAGTACTAGTCCTAGTGGATAGTTACAAGCTGCTTGCATGGGGCTTGGCCACTTGGGATCCAATGACCAGACCTATGAGTACACCTACTTCATTTGGTTATCTGTTGTTTGGTTTACACCATATACAAACAAAAAAACAAAGGTAAAAAAAAGAAAAAGTAGTCAAATGTTTTGTAGCTAGCTGGAATAAGTATGCTTCAGAGCATAGCAAATTTTCATGTCACTGTGTTTGCCAGATATGGTCCCAAAAGTACCATATATGGCAAAGTGACAAGCATATTGCTGCATCAGTGGCTGACACCAAAAATGATACTCCGAAAACCGTAGTGTGGCAAGTTTTGTTATGACAACATCCTGCCGAAATCCCAATTCTTCTCAGCTCACTGTCCAAATTACCATGTCTTTTGACTCAAGTCAGTAAGAACTCTACATGTATGCCACAAGGCTTCTCAGGGCAATCAATACCCCTTGAGTTGAGGACCATTCCAAGCAAAGGGGATGGATTCTTCTGCTCACCAAAGAAGTGGTAAGCATGTTAAATTTATTTCATATTACTGACTCAGCACCCAACAGGAAAAAGCCAAAAAAGGTTTCATGCACCCCTTATCCAGCAAAGTACACATTCCATGCATCATGATGGAGCTCATGGCAAAGCTCCACCTCAAGTCAGTAGACAAGATCTCATTTGATGAAGTCGTGGGTGAGGACTCCATCATCAATCAGTTCATCACAGAGTCATGATGAAAGGAACAGATCAACAGCAACTCCAGTATCCTGGTGAACATTGACATCAGTGAGTTGTCAACACACTGGTGGACAAAATTTGATCCTGCTCCCATTTCATCCACTGCTGCTGCGACCTCCATCCTACCTGCCACCACCACTCCCATCCCAACTTCTTCAGCTGTTGTCACAGAAAAAACACAGCACACAAGCTGTCTGATGGTCACTTTGCCACCAGTTGATTCCTGGTACTGGGTGAGTAACCTTAAATGTTCTGCATTACATGAACTTGGTGAATCAAATCAAAACAGTGAAAAGTGGAAGGTACAGACACACCGAAAACAATTGTGGAGCTATTTTTCAACCTGGTGAGTGATCATTTATCCACACAAACCATTACACTAATACAAAGCCAGAAATGTGTGTATTGCCAGGCAAAGTGCTTGAGCTGAATGGTGAGCACCACTCCCAGCAGCAAAATCAAGGTGTGCACAGTTTGCTCATTCCAAAAGTCCAAGTGCAGTGTCTTGGATGATCTCCCTGACATTGTTGACTATAAAGGCAACATCATCCATCCAGCAAAGACATGAAGAGAGCTCCTTTCCTGACCCAAAAGGGGTCATGAGCTGGCACCCCATAAGTCTCAGGCGAAAGTAAAGTCCAAGATGAAGACAGCGACAAAGATCCAATTGAAGGCCCAGGAGACAGATGATGAGATAGACAACAACAACAACAATGAAAGGGACACAGATCCTGAGGTGGACTGCCAGAGTGACAGTAATTGTGAGTGCATCCTGGAAGGCAAAACTGGGATGGTAAGCAATGCATTCACTCCTTCATCTGAGGTTACTGACTGTACTGTTAGATTGGGATTGGGGTTGCCAGCCCATTAAGGTCCAAGACTGGTGCAATGACAGCAGTAAGTCAGATCCTCACACAATATCATGGTAAATCTGACTTAACCATTAGTTCTGTTATAATGCTATGTTCTTCTCCTGGTTGTTTTGTTGCTTTGTTAATCTTGATCTCTTATTGAGGAGCAATGATGCTTTTGAAGAGATTTAGCATTCACTCTTAAGTAGAACGAAGACTTGTAGTATTGAGAATGCCAGAAGATACACAAGATGTGTAGAACTAGCTTGGAGCTACTTCTACAGTACGAGGGGTTTATATAGAGGAAAGTATTGACAATGGAAAGGGCTGGAACATGAGGGAAGGTTTGGAACAATGATCTGATCAGAGTAATGAGATCTGATCAGAGAGGAGGTAAAAATGTTTAGTCCATTTCCAAGACTGACGGAGACCGAGAAAGGGGAACAATAAGAATGGAGACAAGAAAGGAGAACAAAGGGGAAAGACTCAGGCATTCCTGTTTGGAACCAGTTCTGAACAGAACGATCTACTCTAATGACAACCCGGTTCTGACCAGAATGATCAGTTCTGTAACAAGTTCATGGACATTGACCTGCCTGCTGGAGCTATTGGAGACTTAGTGGACATGCAAGTTGGTGTTCTTGAAGCCACTCTTGCAAAGGTGAACTTGCAGAACAACAAGCTGTCAAAACAAGCTTGGCAACAAATGGAAATGATTGCCGAGCTTGACAACAAATTCGAGTCAGCGATGCTTTTGTTGCACCAGCATCAGCCTCAAAATCTTCATACCCAGATATTGGACAGACTTTGGATGGTAATCCTCAAGGACATTGAAGCCCATGATCACCTGTGTGCTGAGATCACCGAACTCTGCAAACAATCAGCAACTGTGAAGGATTGACCAGTTGCACTATCCAAGAAGGTCAGCTGAAATGACTGATGTATAGCAGTTAGTAGACTGTCACATCTAATTAACAATGCTGTTGGCAGCCTTTGCTCACCTGAATGTACATGTTACTTACCCACTGCTACAAGTTCCTCTTCTGAAACATATGGACAACAATCAGCCCATTTTTTTGTCATCATGTGCATGATTTCTTTTCACATCTGACTTTTTTTTCCTTTTTTTTGTCCAAAACAGAAAATAAATATGGGCGAACAATGCCACACCTCTTGGTGCCATACTTCAACTTGAACAATGCTGGGCCTGAGTGTATTCGGCTTCTGCATCCCGAGCTATACTCCACCTACAACCTGCCATCGACCAAAGAGCCCATGCCACCATCCACCGCCAACCCCTTTGCAGCATTGTTGAGTATGAGCTCCTCGCTGTCATATAGGCAGTGTTATCCATCGCCACTCAAGCCAGTATTCTCCCCTCCCCCAAACCCTTCTGTGGCATACTTGACTCCCCACCACTCCCAAATGCCTTCACTGTCTTATTCACTGTTAATGTCCAAGTCCCTGGCATCATTGGTGTTTCCACCCACTTCACTCAGCTATTATAATTCATGCTACATATTTGCCTAATGGTTCCCTCATGCTCATGGTGTTACAGAAATAAATGGTTCCGGTTGGAACCTGTCCTTAACCAGAACACCTCCATCCTCATCTACTATCCCTTCCCTCTCTACCAATAGACAATCCCAGTCAGAATGAGTTCTGATCCAGGACAACTTACTTCTTATTGTTCTCTCTTTCTTTGTGTTCCTTCTTAGGTCTCCATACCCTTCAGAAATGGACTAACATTCTTACCTCCTCTTTGATCAGATCTCTTTACTCCAATCAGATCATAGTTTCTATCCTTTCTTTGTATTCCAGCCCTTTCCATAGTTCCTGAACAAGTCACTATAAAAGACCTTCTGTATCGTAGAAGTAGCCTCAAGCTAGTTCTATGCACTCTTGTGTATCTTCTGGTGTTCCAATTTACAAAGTCTTCATTCCACTTGCAAGTGAATGCTGTTCTCTTTGAGGATCAACCTTCCTCTCCAAAGAGAAATTGATATGCCAATTCAGAACCATATGGAAGAACACTCGTGTCATAACAAAAGAACTAGCTTAACACCTAACCAAGAGTGTTATCAAACACCTGCCCAACATATCCAATTATGACCCTCTTGCTAACCCTAGCCTCTCACCAGAGGACAGGGCATACTACAGAGCCTAGCAACAAGCAAGCCAGACCAACCTTGCTAATATGCAAGCAAGAGAAGAAGCCAATGTACAGAGGGGGCAACAGCAACAGCAAGAAAGGCAGCAATCCAGAGAAACATCCTTATCAGGAACAACCACCCCTACCCAACCTCCTCAAACCTTCAACCCAACCAGACCCCCCTGACAGGCTATTCTACCTCCCGACTATTACACCAGTGTCCTTCCGGGCACTTCTGGTTGGTTTCCAATGATTCCGATGGTTCCGGTGGTTCCGAGATTAGATAGACTTGCTAGGAGGAGATCTTCCCTAGGTGGTCTTCTTAGCATTCACTCTGAAGTGGAACAAAAACTGGATGAATGGAAACGCCAGGAGATACACAGAACTGCATAGAACTAGCTTGGGGCTACTTCTACAACTAAGGTAGGGTTTATATACAAGGAAAAATAGCAGATTTAGGAGAACAAAAGAGCAAGTCTAAACAAGCAAACAATGGAGGTAGAGAAGGGGTTTCTTGGAACTACGATCTGATCGGGATATAATCCGATCAGAGAGGAGATAGAATGAGGTCCGTTTTCCAGTAAGCAAGGAGGAAAGAGATAAATCGGGTAAGTGGCAATTCAAGCAAGAAGCGGAGAAGTAGGCTAGAGGTGGTTCTGGTCGGAAGGGACCGGTTCTGGTCAGGTCTGTTTTGTAACAATACCCTTGTTGTATGGTGGATTGTCCCTGATCCACCTATCCACAATCAGGGCCGGATTGGTCACCCTCGTTTACCTCATAGTCCCAAGGGTTGGTGTCAGAGAGGGAAGAGGATGGGCTTCAGTCAGGGACGTGACGAGGGCATTCTCGTCATAGATGGTCAGTACTTCCACAGATGAAGCAAATGCGAGCAGGGCATCTGCCGCGTCTCCCTCTACCCATGCTGATGCCAGTGGATCTTCGAGCGGGGATAGTGGTGTTCCAGGTCCAAAGGTAATTGGCTGTATCTGCATCCATGCCACTGAATTGATGATGTCTCGAAGGATTTGTCGACTATTGGTGGGAGTGGGGAAGTGATTTTCTGGTTCACCCGATTCTTCTTGACCCATATTGACAGCGGGTGAGAAGGGGGTAGGTGGTCTAGGAGGAGCAGGGGGAGGAACTCGGATCGGAGGAGGAGAGTCGGGTTCTCCAGGCCTTCTAGGAGATGAATTGGATTGTGTGCCGGTGAAGAGATTACTGGGGTAAATGGGAGGATTTGGGAGGACGGTTGATTCAGACAGATAAACCCTCCATTCTTCAGGGGTAATGGCAGAAAGCATGGGACAAATGACGAAGGAAAACTGCTCGGAGGGGATGTCGTTGACAACCCGACAGAACCCAGCGGTGAAGAGAAGGTCAAGAACATTGGTGCGTATAGTGAGGAGGGATTCAACGAGGGCGGAGTCATAGGGTCCAGTGCCGTATCTGGAGTCATTCTGGAGAAAGAATTGGTAGTGAAGGTAGATTCATCGATATAGCCTGACCAGGCTGAAAAGGAATTGGGATCCATTGATGGCGTAGTGAGTCCTGAGGAAGTTATTGAAGGCCGTAGCTTGGAGGACGACAGCGAAGGTGACCTTTTGGAGGAAGGGAGATAGGTGGTGGACGCGGACGGGTGGAGTGTCAGGGACGGGAATTTCAAGGGACATCTAATAGGAGTAGTGGAAGGGGCAATAGTCTAATCTACAGAAGCAGGAGTGTTGGTAGCGATGGCGGGTGGCTTCATTCAAGAGAGTCGGGGTGATAGTCCTGTCTTTGAGGAAGTGTCTTCGGAGGAAGTCTAGGTTTTCTTTGGAGAGGTCGAGGAGCTTTGGGATTTGGGATTGGTATGAGGGGGGCATGGGGGACTTTCAATCAAGCAGATGGGTCTTTTTATATTCAGCCAGGATTTCCCAAGTGTTTCCAAAGTTTCGTTCCGGTTCCCAGGTTGCTTCCAAGAGCGGATAGCCTTTCCAGGCGGTGAGGTACTGACGTGATCAGAGGCGGCCTTTGTGGTCTAGGATATGATCGATTTTGTATTCTTCCTCTCCGTGTATCAGATTGGGCAGAGGACAGGGGAAGTTAGGTCCATGTTCCTCGGTTTCTATGAAGGGAGAGAGAAGTGATGCATGAAATACTGGATGAATTTTCCATTGTTTAGGAAGGGCTAGTTCGTAGGCTAGGTTTGATATGACTCTGTTTATTTCAAAGGGGCCATGCCTTTTTGGAGCCAATTTCTTGTTTAGGTTAAGCGGGAGGTTGGTCACCTCCAGCCAGACATGTTGGCCTAATTTGAACAGGGTGAAGTTCCCTTTTGATCGGCTTGCCATAATTTTCCTGGCTTTTTCGAGAGAGGCAGAGGCTTCATCTCGGAAGGAGCTTAAGTTTTTGAGGCGGTCCTGTACTGCCTGGACGAATGAGGATCCGATCTTCGGGTAGGAGCAAGGGTGGTATCCCATCATTAGGTGAAAGGGGGAGTCATTGGTTGCAGAGTGGGTCATGGAGTTGTGGTGGAACTCAGCTAAAGGGAGGGCCTCCTGCCAGGCGGAAGGGTTGTTTTGGCAGAAGAGGCATAGGTAGGTTTCGAGTTCTTGGTTGACCCGCTCGGTTTCTCCATCAGTTTGTGGATGATATGCGGTGGATAGGGCTATGTCGTAGTGAAGGAGGCATGCTAATTCTTTCGCGAAGGTGGAACTAAACTGGGGACCCCGATTGGAGATGACTTTGTCATGTAGGCCAAAGTGGGGAAAGATGTGGGCAAGGAAAAGTTTGGCTACTCCTTCAGCAGAGATGGATTTTGAGCAGAGGATAAAGATCACCCCCTTTGTTAGCCCATGGTCAACCACAACCAGGACAGAATCAGCACCCCCGGAGGGGGGAAGGCCGGTGATCAGGTCCATGGATAGATGCTGGAAGGGATGGGTGGCAGTGGACAGGATTGGGGACAGGGGGGGGCAGGCGGGGTGAGTGTTTACTTTGTTTTGTTGGCAAGTTGCGCATCCCGCGATGTAGCGGCATACGAATGCAGACATGCCGGGCCACCAGTAATCTCGGGAGAGCAGAGTGAGCATCCATGCCATCCCGGCGTGTCTCCCATGGTGTGAGTGGTGGATGGAGGATATGAGGGGCTACCTGCAGTCTTTGGGAATGTAGGTGCGCCCTTGGAAGGTTAAGTGGGTCCCATTGTAGGCCCAGTTGGTGGTCTTGGCCTGAGGGAGGAGAGAGGACCCTTTGTGTAGGGCGGTAAGGGTGTCAGCAACAAGGGGGTCCTTGGTGGTGGATGTGGCGATTTTTGAGGCGATTGCGAGATCTAGGGACCTGGCGAAAATGTCGTCTGGAAGGAGTTGGAGGGCTAGGTTGTTGTCACAGATTGCGGGGTAGTCTTTTCATGATAGGGCGTCTGCGGGGGTCAGTTCCGATCTGGGTAGGTGTCAGAACGAAAGGTCGTAGTCCTGAAGGAACATTTGCCATCGGGCATGTCAGTGGGTTAGTTTGTGGGGTTCTTGGAAATAAGTGAGATTCTTATGGTCGGTGAGGATATGAACTTGATGGGGTGTTCCTCTGAGGTAGTGCCGCCATTCTTGTAGGGAGAGGATGACAGCCAGAAGTTCCCGGTCATAGATGTCGTAGTTTCATTTGGGGGTGGAGAAGGTTTTTGAGAAATACGCACAGGGATGTAGATCCCTGTTCCGGTCTTTTTGCATAAGTACTCTGCCAGCTGCCGTTAGAGAGGCGTCGGTCATGACGAAGAAGGGGAGGTCAGTATTGGGGGTGCGGAGAATAGGCTGTTTCAGGAAGACGTTTTTGAGGGTTCGAAAGGCGCATTGTTCCGCGTCCCCCCATTTCCAAGGGGCATTCTTTCATATGAGGAGTAGAAGGGGTTGGGCTATGTTGGAAAATGCAGGAATAAATTTTTGATAGAAGTTGCAGAATCCTATGAATGAGTGGACTGCCTTCATGTCCTTGGGGGGTTCCCATTTCTCTATTGCCGCAAGTTTGGAGTTGTCCATGTGTACCTGGTCCTTTGAGACCTGGAGGCCTAGGTACTCCACCTCCTCCTGGTCAAAGGAGCATTTTTTGGGCCGTAGATAGAGACACTGCTCTCAAAATTGTTGGAGGACTTTGTGGGTGTGTTCTTTGTGGGTAGTGGGGTTGACGGAGTGTATTAACACATCATCCATGTAAATGATAAGCCATCCTTCTGCAATGAAATCTTTGAAGGTGTCGTCCATGTAGGCTTGAAATGTGGCCAGGGAGTTGCTCATCCCAAAGAACATCACCGTTGGTTCGAAAAGTCCCAGCAGTGTGGTAAAGGCTGCCTTCCATCAGTTGTTGGGTTTGATGAGTATGTGTTATAATTGCGACCAGCAACCATAATAAGTAGACACGATGTGCGCTCCTTGACTCAATACTCCAGGCTAGTCCTTGATAGGAGAGTGTGTACCAGTGAGGTCAGGCCTAAGAGTCCTAAGACTAGTAGGATATGGCCTGGTAGATGTCGAGGGAGTTGGTGTCGTTGGTAGTGGCATTGTCTATGGGGTCGGGAGTGGACTCTTGGTGTTGAGAAGACCAAGAGGGTTGGTCGTTGTCTAGACAGGGTAGTCTTGGACAAGGGGTCCTTGGAAGAGGGAAGGAGCCTTCCTCTAGTAGGACACAAGAGAGGGCAGAGGAAAGCTTCTTTAATGAAAGAAGCGAAACGACAAGGGCAGATAAAGAGATCAAGCAGGAGGGGATCGCAGGGAACAGAGATCAATAGCACCGATGTACCGAGTAAGGAGTACACATGAGGTGTCAGATCAAGGTTAAGAAGAAAGAGGCATTAGAGCAGAGCTCTAACTTATATACCCCAGCCGTAAGGGCTTTAGGGCAGGTATGGTCCATGCGCAGCCCAATTAGGGAAAGACTAAATAAGGTAAGGTATTACTGGTTTAGGTAGGTCTGGTTCCTGTCTGCTAAGCACAATGCCAGAAAGGGAAAGAGGGGTGTCTCTAGTTGAGACGAGGGTTTCTGAAAGGGAAAGTCCAGGGACTTTCCGGGGAAGATCCAGGGAAGATCCTGGGGAGAGATCCTGGGAAAGGATCTGTCCGGGGATATCCGAAGGGGCAGTGGTATAGCCTGGGGGCTATGACCGGAAAGTGCCAGGGGAGGCAGTGGTACAGCCAAGAGGGGCTGTGGCCAGGAGTTGCCCGGAGGGGGCGGAGGTACAGCCAGGAAGAGGCTGTGG
>JBBPQP010000954.1:0-14972 GCA_038092555.1 Boletus subgraveolens
GTCTACCAACATGGGCCACCAGAATCGCAGCAGGAGTCTGGTATGGACGGTGAAGACACCCTTGTGCCTGAGGTCATCGTGGGCCTCCTTAATGAGTCCGTACCGCTTGTGCTCTGGAGCAACGAGCTGATGGCGACCATGAGGTTCGCGATGCCAGAGAGAGTCATTGAGGATGAAGAAGCAAGTCACCGAATTGATGAAGGATTGATAATCGTGGTCAGATAGGTCTGGAGGACGTTCCTGTGAATCCAGGAATTGTCGGATGAGGTGGATTCGATCTTCGCGGGCCTTCACTCGGCTTGATCGAGGAATGGTGCAATCGTTCAGCATTTCCTGTACAACAACATTTTTGGCAAGGTAGTCTCGTCATGTTCAAGGTGACACAAGTTGCTGACTATCTTTGCTGTCACTGTCAGTGTTCACAGACCCTGATGATCACATGCACCTACCATCTTCGCCCTCGTCTGCCTTACTCACGTCGCACACGCGCGTCATGGCCACCATTGTTTTCCTTTCAATCACCACTGTTGTTCATTGAGGCACCACAGACACTCCCACCTTCACCCACCTCCAGCTGCTGGTGCCGACCCTGGCACCGTGGTTATGGCATGCTCACCAGGGCATACCTTGCTGCCAGCACCAACTCTGGCGCCGCAGCTTGGGCTGTGAGGGCAGGCCATCCCCCCCCACTGCCACCCATGGGCCTGCTCCCCTCAGCTAATATCCGAACAAGGTATAGAAGAATAAAAAGCCGTGCTCATTGTAATCATGATGTTCCAACCTCAGCCCACCAAAGCCAGGACCTATTGTGTCAAAGTGTTCAGCAGTGATGATGATTGCTACTGGAAGTATGTTTCTGACAGAGACCGTTGGATTCAGCTCGCTACAGTCAATGAATCGGCCAAACCATCCAGTATCCAGTTCCAGGTAACACCATCTCATTCCCCTATCAAATAGGTGACTGGTTGACTGTTGCACAGTGGAACATTTCCCCTGTCACTGAAGCTCTGGATACTTTCACAACCCACCCTGCATATAACGTATATGTGGGCCTCATCTCATCCGGAAACAATGAAGAGAAATGTGGGGGTCATGGTTTTGTTCAAGGGCATGTAGGGACTTCTGCCAATTGGAAAATTACGTGGACAATACTCAAGGTATGGATCCTGTGTCTTTTGATGTCTCGCTCTGACACTTTCCCTAGGATCAACATTGCTGCATATTTGCAGTGGTGGAGTATAATGTCAAGGTCAGCTCCCTCCTCCAAATCAGGAAACTAATCTCACTGATATGCCGCTGCATTCCTTCCAGCTCTCATCCTTTCACCTTCACCTGTGCTGCTGCCTTTCACTCCCCTGCCCATACCATCAACATTTTCTTCTTATTTTCTATTCTGTTCAATCTCTTCTGGTACATTAGTGGACAATGTCATTCTGGTGGGCCCAGTGGGCATGGTAATCCTAATGTTCCTGTTGCAGGTCATGGTGCTACTCAGAGCTGGTTATCAACACCTACTCACCAGCAGTGCAGGAAGAAGCAAGTCACTTCCACCGATCCTCTTACATCGGAGAGACGTTCTGCTTCCTCTCTATTTGGCTCCAGCAAGGATGGAAGGTCAGTGAGGTTACAATCATGAGCATGCCATATCTGAACATTGTTCTAGTAGCCACATCAGGATCCAATCTCAATTCTTTGCCCACCTATGACCACAGGCACAGTCTCTCCATCATCTCTCTTACTGACTCAGAGCCAAACACCACCAATCACTCCAACCCTAATCCCCCCCCCACCAATGACCACAGGCGAGGCCCTTCCATCATTTCTTTAACCAACTTGGAGCCAGACACCACCAATCACTCCAACCCCGATCCTCTCCCCACTAATGACCACGGATGAAGCCCTTCCATCATTTCTTTAACCAACTTGGTGCCAGATACCACCAATCACTCCAACCCCAATCCTCTCCCCAATAATGACCATGGGTGAAGCCCTTCCGTCATTTCTTTAAATGACTCTGAGCCTGTAGCCAACCCTTTCCCTGTCGTTCCACCATATCAACATCAAGCTAACGTTCAGGAACCAGCAGACCCACTGTCTGGTGGAGATTCCCCTGCCAATCTTATTGAGGTTGAGCTTGTTCATGTCTGGCCTGCCAACTTCCCTGTTGTTGACATAGCTGAATTTTTCATGCTATGCCAGCTTCTGACTCACCGCCCCTGGATTGAAAGGCTTTTTACCCACCGCTTCCAGGTTCCCTTTGTACCTACAACCTATCATTACACACACCAAATCTTCGAAGCAATTTTTGAAGATGTTACCTATTACCATCTCCAACAATGCTTTATTGAATACGGCCATGCCAATCAGGGCACGTGGTCTAGGTTTGTATTAGAGGTGCACCATATTACAAATATGTAATGCCCAGCCTTTAGTGGTATCCTCCTGCAATCATGTACTACTTAGCATCACATTCTTCTGATGCCTTCAATCTGTACTCTGTTGACTTCAATATGTAGGATTACAAAACTAATGTACCATATATGACAAATCAAATGTTTTATACAAATCTACAAAGCCTTAGAGATAGGCCAATTACCAGGCTGGTGACCTTGCTTCTCCAGCTTCTCTCATGTGATACAGTTTCAATGTAAGATCATCTGATCAAGGAAAAAATCATACTTGTCTACTAGCATCTTCCGACAGATGCCATGATATCCCCCAAACCACATATTGGTCTGTTCAGCTACAGATGAATTGAAGAACCAACTCTTACCATCCGTGCCCAACAATTCAGGGAACGCAGCAGGGTTGCAGTTCTCCTGACAAAATGTGTCATTCTCACTATGTTTGGACTTGAAGTGGAAGACATCAACCAAGAGTCTGATGTTGGCAAAGAAAGGATCTGCTTTCACATGTTGTGCAAGTCCACAATTGTTGTCAAAGATAATATGATCTGGTTTAAGGCTTTCCACATGGAAGACGCATTTGAGAAACTCCTATAGTCTGGTCAGCAAGATCACATAATACGTCAGCGTATGGCAACACACTGTGACACTTGAGATAGCTTCTGCTCCATACATTGTGTCACACCCAAGGATGATGCCACATGGCGCAACAGCAAGCTGTTCATTGTGTGTCCATGAGTGGATAAACTTGGCTTGAACTTTCTTGCGTTTTTGTGGGCTTGATTTTTGGGTATTCAAGTTGGCAGGATCCACAATGTCTGAGTCGCTTACTTCACCACGATAATTGACAAAAAAGACTTTGTCGTCATTGCTGAGAGCAGTGAGTGGTGCAAGAGCTCTTCCATGCAAGGAATGACTCCCTTGATGAATCTGATGGGCGTGCTGGAGACGATCACACAATTGAAAGCATGACTGGCCTCTATCATGATGAACACATTCAATTTCTTGATGCTCTGGATTGTCACAGGTCAACATGCCTTCGATGATGGCCTTATTGCAGCCAACAATCGAACAGCAGGCCTCAAGCTGGCAGTGCTGATCACAGAACCAGTCCTTTGTGCTGTTGAGTGGCGTTTGGCACTTGTATTTGCCACAACAAGGGTGACCAATGCAGACACCATCTGTGACAACCACTGAGGTCTTTTGGTTGACTGAGTGACCACATGATGAACAACTCAATAAGAGGTTGATTGAGCAATGTGAAATCATATACCTTTTCCATCACTGTCGTGGTACCATCGTGTACAGTGGTTACAATAATGTGTGATCTCAGGTTGGCCCTCAACACACATATGCTCATTGCATGCCTGAACACCTTTGATGAAACGGTCATGCTATATACCCATGTGTGGAACAATGAGGACCTCTGCACAAGCCACTGTATCTTCAAGCAGGCAGTAGAGAAGAAAGGCGTCCCACACATGCTCTGACGACAACTTGAAGCCAATGAGCCATGGAGTAGGGGAGTTCTTGGACTGTGACAGTGATTGGTTGTATACATGGGCACAGGAAGTTGCTAATACCCTAGCATGAATCAGACACCAGCATTTAGCAACATAGCCAATGGAGAATAGACACATACCATGTGTCCATCAATGTCAGCCACATCTCCACTACTTGCTGTTCTACAAATTGATGCTCACCCACCTGAAGCACATCAGGGATACCATGATAGTAGGTGTGCTGTCCTTGATACACTTTGAAATTGTGATGATAGTTTGTGTGACAAGCTGTGCACAGAGAGACGTCATTGCCATGAAGGTAAAGGTCACCGTAAGTAGAACATACCTTCACAAGTAAGATGAATGGAATAAACTGGAAGCGCACTGTGGGCAAGTGTGTATAGGACACACTGCTGCTGCTCGGTGCACATCATCCGCATCCTCTTGAGTGTCTGTGGACAAGTTGGAGTCACACAGGTTTGATCGGGGGGATAGAGCATATGAGATGCTAGATAGTATATCAGTGTACAGCATAGAGCACACCAGCAAGTTGACGACATACTAAAACCATAGTCTAAGCCCTTGTCATCAAAAATCAAGGGTGGCACATGGAGTACTAAGCCAAATTCATGAGCAGCAGTGGGAGACCATAGGATGTGCTTGAAGGTGTCCCAGCATGCCTGGACAGAGTCAAGGGCAATGCTGGAGGATGAGGATAGGAAGAGTTGAATGGAAGCTGGGAGGGTAAGTGGAGGTGCAGTAGTTGTGGCAAAGTCAGATGGCTGAGCAAAGAGGATGTCGTCCTTGAGAGGCAGGACAAGTGCAAAAAAATGAATAAGCTGCTCAAGGCGGACACGCTGGAGGGATGGGTTATTGAGGATGATGGATGAAAGCTCAGCAAGGTCCATTGGCCAACAATGGCGAGGACATTATATATGTGCGGTATGAGAGAGGCTGACAGGAGGGAGTGGCTGGCGGTGTGAAGGTGGCTGACAAGTCAACACAGCTTGAGATATATGATGTAGGGTCTAGACATGGTGGTGCTATTTGCCCCTATTTGGTTCGGATACATGTTCAGATGTTTGGACTTAGTTCGGATGTTTGGATGTTCGGAAAATTCAATCCCCACATGCCCTCACAATGACCAGTTATCACATGACCCATGCAATTGTGGCAGAATTGGTTGAATGTCCGAACTCACTGAATCATTTCCATTGCTCATTGTTCCTGACCTTCTCAAGCAGGAAGGTGACATCCCCAATGCCATGGACGCGCCTTTCTTTTCCTTCCTTGTCTTCTTCCCTGTCCTTGACGACGTTGTGCATAGGGCTAAGGTCGAACCTGTTTGTGCCCCATCAGTCTGGGTTGCAGACACCGACAACCAGACACAGTAGACTTTCTCATAATGCATAAAAAATCTCATAATGCATATAGAAAATTTCCTACACTTCTGTCACAGACCCTTATGTTTTGGTAGTCATCTCATAATGCATACTACTATGCATTATGAGAAAGTCTACTGTAGACAGGACAAGGAATGGTTAGCACGAAGTAGGTACGTGAGTAGGCCTCATCCACTCCCTAGTTCTTCCTTTTCCCCTGTATGTTGGCTTTCAGTATTGTTTTGACTGGAACCTGTTCATCGCGACATCCAACAATACATACAGTGACAGATTCCCCATTTCCGTACCATGTGGCATCTATACATTTTCATCGCATCCATACCCGCGCACCCTCCCATCGCATTTCCCTAGATGCTTCGGAACACGGCTTACTTAACTGGCCATTATGAAACATGTATACTGTAAATGCTTTGTTTTCTGAGCTGAACAGTATATGTACTAGTGGACCAGCTGTTTCGAAGGAGAAAGAACGTGGCCATTGTTGCGACGTAGTGTCTTTTTCATTTGTCGATGCGTTTGATCTTATTGTTCCGTTCAATCAGATTTTCAAGAATTGCACGCAGCACAGCTGAAACAGTCATCCTAGGACCTCCAAGTCCCAATGCTTCGACCGCCAGGTGACCATACCCTGGAAGCATCCATTAATTCCACATATGGGGTGGACGATATTCCCAATGACATAATGACTCACTTGATAGATTACACCGTAAGCGTTTATACGCCATCTCCAACAGTATCAAGGGCCTGACCTGCGATGCTTTTTCCAACTTTCCAACCACTTGGGGCGGTTTTCTCTGTCCTGATCTGGGGTATCGAGCGTCTGGGTGTCGAATAGGTCCTCTTGCGCCATTGAAAATGGACCATCGACGATCGGATCCCAGGGTGAGTATCAATTTATCGGCCAGCTGCCAGCTTCAAGTATTGGTTAAACGAGCTCGACAGTATTAGATATCCCTCAAGAGAGACCCATCGTGTCATAACTGATTATATCACAGAAGTCCTGGACCACTGTCATATGGCCTGATTGACACAGACGAATGAACAAACCCTCTTTCATTCGCAAGGCTACATGTGTCATCTTGAGCCATACCCTCAAATAATGTATCTGAAAATCACCCTTCCATCCCCAATAGGTGGTGTATATTCCATTCAGGTCAACATGTTACTCCTTGTTCTGCCAATTCAGAATGATCTTGTTGACCCGCTCGTACACGGGATGGAAATGATATGAATCCAACACTGACACATTATGATCTTCAAGCCATATGAAGAGAGATTCGCTCACCCTAGCTCCAGAAACCTCAGGTACGTGCACAGAATGACCTACGTTGAAGCAAATAACTCAGCTCGTCCTGGGCCCCGATAAATTGTTATGTCCATTGCCCATTGCACACTGCACATTTATGTCGTTCTGAACGACTTTGTTGACCACAGCTATCGTCGCGTTCTTCAACATATTTCAGTGTTCTGTATGCATCCCATGCCCACGTACCAGCTCTACTGACCAGGACATCCACAATAATTTCCAACGACGCACAGAAAACGTTCAAAACACTTGACAACCGATGTCGGTATCCGAGATATTAATTACATCCCACCAGTGTGATCTAATAGGAAACGAATATGACACGGAGAGCAGACTCAAAGCTGATCTGAAAGTTATGCGAGGACGAAGAGAACGATAGCTACGCAGGACACTGAATACTGGGGTGACGACCGCAACGTGGACGTTTCATTCACTTGCAAGCAAATATGGTGGAACTTTCAGCAATTGACTGATCGATATACTATTCTAAACCTGACAGGAGAACGTTTGTGTTCATGGCCTGACGTTAATCAAACAGCTGGATCAGGTGGTGTTGGGTTAAGATAACCCATGTCGGTTCATCACGGGAGTCGACATCCGCTTCAACGTTCTCCTGGATGGGTGGTTAGGTAGACACCCCTACAAAATTGATATACTCATTGTGTCCCCTACCGCCGCCTGGCATGTACAGGGATGTCCGAATTGGGCATCAGTATTCTACCTCGAAGATGACTGTTCTTTCGTTTTTGGCAGCCGCACGTGTACTTGACCGCAGACTTTATCTTGTCGGAGAAGTGGGAAGATACCACACTCGTCACATTCCTACCCAGCACTTCTTTGTTTGTGTTACGCCAGTTCGGGTTGCGAGCCAATGTGGCACCCATAGACAAGTCTGTATGTCACTGAAATGTTGAAACCTCATATGAATGCAATATGTTTCGAGTACACGAACTCATGGGTTGATGCCATGGTACGTGGTGGGA
Organism: Boletus subgraveolens; assembly: GCA_038092555.1. NCBI lineage: Eukaryota > Fungi > Basidiomycota > Agaricomycetes > Boletales > Boletaceae > Boletus > Boletus subgraveolens. The sequence goes on from JBBPQP010000954.1 coordinate 7,600, forward strand.
ACAGATAACCCTTGAATACGCGAATTCATGCCAGTTCCACGATGTGGAGTCGTGATGCTCACCCATTTCCTTGGTGACAGTAGCCTTTGGTTTCGTCGTATACGATGTAGTAATATGTATGCGAAGAATGTGGACAACATGCTAGTTTCAATCAAAGTGTAATGTAGGTCCCGAAAGTGTTTGCATCACAGGTAGGATCGGGCATGTAAAGGAAATGCTCCCTTGAGATAATGGGGCATTGAGATATGCATAGGTAAAATAAATACAGCGAGTCATGACTGATTTAAGTACACTATCCTCTATTTTCCACAAATGCCCCAGCGCTTGTGCTCATCCCTGATTTCTCCCCAAGCTCTTCATTCAAACCTGACGTGTGGTATCTCCCAATGGTTCAAGCCGGATCCCCTCCGATTCATTCACGTCCCCTTCCGCAACCTGATCCTGCTCCGGAGGGACATCCACAAATGCAATCGCGGACATGATTACGTTTTGACTGGCAATGGGTTGCGATAACACCCCGAATCCGGTGTCAATCCCCTGGCAGCGGCCACGGAGGTCACGGTCATACATCTCTCACATGCTGATGATGAACCGAGGCAGAACTGGGCATATCGATATACTAGTAGACATGATGAGGAAGAGTGCCACAACGTTGTATGTCGAAGGCCCGATTGCGACTATGTTAGCAATATTGAAAAGCATGTTCCTAGCATTTCAGAAGAAAACAATGGATTGGTTAGTTTATGGACAAGTACTCAAGAGTAAGATGGATGGGAGGCCATGATGGCTACAAATGAGAGAGCGTGGAAAGGCGAGACGTACAGAAGGAAATAAAGAATTCCATCTCTCACAAGTTGCCGCATGTACCAATTGAGCTGCCACTGTCTAGTTGCTCTGTACATTCCAACCGACTGCTTCAAGGTTTGTGTGATGGCGAGAACCAAAAGTGCAGCGCCAAGAACAAATTGCGGGATTCTAACATACATGGGAAACAATGGTGCGAGGTTGTTGATTGAGGCATTGCAAAAAGAGAAATTGATCACTTGAACAACTGTGACTAGAAAAAGGTGTGAAGGGTGACACGCAAATGGCCACCTCTGTGAGATGCAGTTGTGTGTACAATTTGGCTCCGGACATACCCGAGAAGTAGGTATTGGGATTGTTCTGGATGGCTGTGATAACGAAGGCACAGATAACCTGCGGAACATAGATGAACAAGAGGACCCAAAGAATTTTTTTGGACCGATTCCACATTGCATACACTCGCAAGATCATTATATCTGTAATTGATGCCTTTGTTTGGAGAAAGGAAACAGGAGGGTAGAGCAACTTACAGTCAGCAGTTATAATGAATATTGTGGATGCCCAGAGAGGGACCAGATAAATTATAGTACCTTTGGAACATCCCTGTCTCATACTGATTGTGTGGCAGGCATTGTAAATTGATTCACTTACACCTATGGAACTGTTATCAATACAATTTCAGTCTGAATTTAAATGCATATGTCTACCAGAAGATGGTCGTTATATTAAAATTAGAGAAGGTGCAAAGTGAAAATGCTGACTGTGACAGGACCAGGGATGAAGGTACTACCCACTATGAATGCATCTGATCAGCACAATTATCCTTAGATTTAATTCAGAACATACTGTTGGATTAGCAAGCACGAGCGCAGCTGCTAGCTGGACAATGGATCGCACCGTTTTCAGGTGATACTTACACCTCGTTTATTGTTTCCTTTCACATGTCATTCTACTTACCTATCTGACTCTTATCGAACAAGAGCAGTATTGTCACAACTATACACGGGCCTAGGCACGGCCCAAGCTTATTTTGTTTCACTCTGCACTCGAGACCACAACTGGCCCGAGTGCACCATTGTTCTGTCTTACACTTTGTTCACACTATAGCTTCCACTTGTAGTTATAAGCTTTTCGATATGTGGTGTCCTTCCCTCAGTCCGTCTGCTTCTATCGCGCATGACTGAGGTAAGCCACCCTTTCGTTATCAGTATCTCACTACACGATAGCTAATCCCTACTTAGTCTACCGCTATTGTTTAGGTGAATCTAGTCCGTCTGCTTCTATTCCGCGTGACTGAGTCTACTGCTATCGTTTAGCGGTGCGCGATCTTGTCTAATTGCTTTACATACCAAGGCCATTGAGACTTCAGCATTGTTTCATTCTTAGCAGTATAATTTGGTATGCATCATAGCAACGATAGACATACATAGTGGAAGAAAGACTGAGATAGCGTACCTACAGAAATCTCAACTTGGAACACTTTCAATGGGGAGTGACAGAGTCCTCCAAGCCTTTATTACACACCAGAACAAACATTGTGGAGACCCAGGTCCATGGTCTGCACTGTCGGACTGTCAGCAGCCCAGTACTTACTGGATAGTTGTTGCCCACCCAAACATAGTCTATCTTCGGATGATATCAGCTGACAGATAAGATATGAACAGCAATATAAGATACCTCTCTCGAAAAGGTGAGAGCTTTAGTGGTATGATTGGAATTATCACTTCAGAGTGAAAAGGATGTCATACATATATCATAGCATCACTCACAGTAATCATATACAACAGTAGTGATAGCAATAACTGTGTCGCTCAATATTGAAGATTAGTCATTGAAGCTGAAGGTGTGAGCAGCCGTACAGGATACATAATTGTTTGTCTGGAGAAGCTGCAAAGTCGACTGTAAGTCGGACGACATATTGGTAGGTACAATCAAAACAGCGATATCTGATGGTTCAACAACCAAGAAAACTTGAGGGTCGAGGAGAGGGAGATTGGTGGCGGTTCGGTCTTGGGTTACCCTGGTGATTATATCCTCTACAAGGTGCATTACATACTTGTTCGAAGACTCGCTTGGAATGACAGATTTGAATCAATGTGGCACGATCCTTTAATGTTGGACAAGCATACAATTGGGACAAAGGGGTGATGGCAGAAGGTGGTGACAGTGGATGAGCATCTTTGTATACAGCACAGGACATTGGCAGTGAAGAGATTGATTCAATTGATTCATGGTTTTCATTTCGAGCTGGATCACGTCCTATGACCTCTGATGGCAAGTAAGAAGCATTGAGGTTGTCCCACGAACCAGACCTCTGAGAGTTATATTTCACGTCATCACCGCATTTTTACCATTGTTTATGTCAAGGGGCGACTACCGATCAAAAACACCACAGGGTGTCTTTTGTGCCTCATTCGAACTTATCAATGCTCCCTCCAACCCCACACTCAGCCCAAGTGAGTCACAGCACTAGTAGCATCATAGTATATCTTGACTACCTACTCCTGTCCGTCAATATGCATCCAGTTCAAACCCATTATTTACGCTGACATCCACTTCAAGACTGGGGAATTATTTCATCCATTCAACCTACCCCTGAATGTGGGTAATGGTTTGGTAACTGAAAAGTTGGTGATGACGAGAATTAGCAGTGCCTCCCGCCAACTTATCAAAGAAGCCATGGCTGGCATGGGAGCTGCAGAAATGATGCAGAGAATTATGGTTACTTCATTGTTTGATAATAAAAGCAATGCCATGACCTGTGGATAGTTGTGCACCTCTGGCCAGTTAGAGCCTGTACGGATATGGTGTGTTGAGCAATGTGAGCTTTGGTGAATTGGCTTCACAACGATGCCACATCCAGAGTTTGAATTTAACCTGAACTCAAATGGACTGCAACAATGCCTGCCACTGATCCTTATCCCTGGGCTGCTCCCTACTATCCAACCCCTTGCTTTCTCTGGAAGATCATCCTTGACCTTGCTGTGAATCTTGGGCTATATAGCATCAACATCATCACCAACCAAGCTAGTACTATGGTGTCTGAAGGATCCTCAGACAAGGCAAGGTGGACACCAGTCAAGGTTACGGCCCTCATTGACTATCTTCATGAACACCTTGCTGAGCATGGTGATTCTGGGAACTTTAAGGAAGCAACATACAATGCTGCTGCTGCTCATATCAGACCACATTTCAATGGTGTCAGTGCAGTTAAAACTGGAAAGATGGTTGCATACAAGTGGGGTGTGGTAAGTGATCACGATCTCTGATCATTGTACACATGATCAAGTGATATCTACTAGCTTAAAGTAATATACAATGCAATTGAGACTTATTGAGACAATAAATCCAGGGTTCATTGGAATAACATCAAAGGTGCCAATATTGAAGGTACCAATGCAGCAGATGTCTGGAATAAATATATTGAATGAAAAGTATGCATTTTTTCCAATGCTATTCCCTTTCTCATCCCATTTATTAGGGAAATATGGCAATGAAGCCTTTCCGGAACAATGGATGGAAGCACTATGAGAAAATCCATGACATCTTTCCATCCGGTGGTGCCACAGGTAGTATGGCATTCAACACTGCCACATCAAGTGTACCTCTCAACACCACCACCCCAAATGATGAAAGCACAGTAAGAACATAGCAATAGCAAGGTTCAAATGGCTACTAACATTAGTATGAATTCATGCAGGCTCCTGATGACATGACACTCCCCCATCAATTCTTACCTCCTACTACAAGTGGCACCAACAAATCTCTGAGCAAACGCTCATTCTCAAGCATCTCTTGTAGTGATGAAATCTTCTCTATGTCTGTCTCCATTCCTCCTTCATCATCTGCTCCCCTGGTTTCCACACCAAATATCTCCCACCCTCCCCCCAGCAAAGGCAGCAAACCATCAACTACTACTCATGACAACAAAGCATTGAAAGTCTCCCCTGCCATAGCCCTTGTAGGGATTCAAAGCTCAATTGTCCATCTGACGGATATGATGAGAACATCATTTCTTGATCCCATGGTTGTAATCCAGAAGGCCACAGAAGCATTATTTGCTGATGCGGATATGCCTGCTGAATACTGCCAATTCATGCTTGGAGTTCTTGGTATGACAAATAGCAACAGTGCTGTTGTATATACGGCCATTCCAAGCATTGAGGAACACTGCATATATGTCAAGACTTTGTATGAACAGGGAGTCAGTCCTATTGCAGGCTTGAGCAATGGGGGTGCAACAGGTGGTCCCATGTCCATATAGTTGTGTACTTGATCTTGTATTGCTTTACAATCCATTTTGTTTTACTACCTCCTTGTATTACCTCATCCATGCTCATCTTTGAACAGAATCAATTCAAGTTTGTGCCTTCTCATTGTATGTAGTACACAACTGTTCCCACTCAGGAATCAGATCATCCATCACCTCTCCAAGTCATCAATATCCATATCAAAGTCTTCCTCATCCAAAGATACATCCAGGCTACTATCCTCCCCAGCAGCTTCACAATCTTCCTGGATACGTTGGTAATCAGCCCACATTGCTTTGGCAATGTTGTTTCATGTTGTTGCTGGATCATCCCCTGCTCCATCTGCATCAACTGTGGCCTTGGTATGTGGATCTGCATTCTGGATATCATAATTGCCCTCTTGAACATACTCATCATCCATATTTTCTTTGGCAGAATCATAGGCATAGATGAAATTGTGGATTGCACACAAAGCTGATGGAATCTGCGCTTGAACCACAAGGGAATACTCAGGTGGTAATAGAAGGATATGAAACCATTGTTTCAAGATACCAAAGACCCACTCAATAACATTCCGTAGAGAGGCATGATGCAAGTTGTATAATTCTTCTTTGTTTTGTGGTCTGTGTAGTAGTTCAAATAAATATTATAAGTTGATGTGAAAAAGCATACCTAGTATTAGCATGTTCCCACTCTGCAAGATGGTAATGAACCCCACAATATGGAATGAGTAGTTCGGGGTGGGTCAGAAACCCAGCATCAGTGAGAAGACACTTCCCATCAGGTATGACGAGGTTGTTTTGGGTCCTTGCATCTTCATAGACATGTGCATCAGTAGCAGATCCCTCCCAGCCTGTGAGGATATATGTAAATCTAAGGGAAAAATCACAAGTGAATGCACAGTTCTGTGATACAAATCCCTTGCAATTCCGATACTTTGGATGCAAGTATGCAGGGGGTGCAGAATGGATATGGCTTCCATCAATTGCGCCAACTGCACTCTTGAAGTAGGGCCAGTATTTAGGGTTATCCCTGATTTTGGAAGAAATGAATTGCCCAGTAGGAAGTTGAATGTATTTTGTGTACATCAGTGGGCTCGAGAGAACTACAAGTATTTTTTGAAAGTAGCTGAAATATTACACCATAGCAGATTAGAATACTATCAAAGTCATCAGCTTACTAGTAGCCTACACCGAAATTGTATCATTTGATTGTTGAAAGCGTTCACCAACATGTCTGGTGGTTAGACCGGTCACCGACATATATAGGAATATTGCTACTTGTTCCTCCAGGGAGACAGACCTAGAGTTTGTGTGTCCAAGTTCCCAGAGCTCAGAAACGAGTTGTACAAAGACATGATGGTGCATCCCGAGCTCACAATGGATGCGCTCGGGATGTCCATCTAGTAGCTCCAAGACCCACTGTTGGCCGGATAGAATGGACGTATGGTAGGGGACAGGATCCTTTCAGATCATTGTTGACATCTGTTACGGTTATGGAGGAGACCCCTAATCAATTTCCTTCTACGTCTCCTCCTCCTCGTCCACCGACTCCAATCCCCTCGTCGACCACCCCACCCTCTCATCTCGACCATCCCGGCACCTCCTTATTCTCCTCCCTCTTCTCCGACCTAAGGGACTACAACATCCCTTCCTCCACGTGGGCCGACCTCTTGGATGAGTCTCTTTTCGAGGCCTAGACCATCGGGCAGATATCTCCGAAACTCCTTCTCTCCCTGCCTCCGGCAATCCCCTTTTCTCCCATTTCCTTTATGGATATTTCCTTTCTTCATTGCCTTCAGCAATCTCCTTTTATCTCTGACTCGCTATGACTCATCCACAGACACTGCCTCCTCATAGCCTCTCTTGTGGCTATTCATGTCCCCTTATTTCATGGTTCATTTATCTCACGTGCCTCGCGACGCGACGCGTCTATTTCCTTATTTATACTTCGGACTCCGATACCAGCCCTAAACATCCTCAGTATATATATTAGGGCGCCGCCTGTATCCTTCTCTTTCTCTAACCTTAATCTACACTATTTCGTGTGGACTTCTGTTCCTCGAGATCCCCTCCCTCGTGCCTCACCTCTTCACTGCCTCATCCTCTACTCTTCCAACTCCTGGCCAGTCCAGGTACTGCTAGCAATTGCTAGGCCGTTCACACTAACTCCTTCTAAGGAGTCGACTAGTGTAGGAACGAGGTCTCAACTTAACTCCTTGTTGAAGAGGCCAAGTCGACGACACACGAACATGTACCATTGTTACAGGTCGTAACAACATCAGCTCAGTTAAAGCATATAGAATAAGGCTTAGGACAC
>JBBPQP010000955.1:0-14959 GCA_038092555.1 Boletus subgraveolens
GCAAGACGAGTACATCGAGTGTCAACGAGCGTGAGAATGCACCGGGGCGGGTGGTTGTGACGGATGGTCGAGGTTGGTACACGGCCAGGGTCCAGGAGGAGGAAAAGACCGGGGGGGGGTACCAAAACTGTAACATTGCCTGAGTGCCCATATCTCCATGAAAGCATATGTTCATTCTTTGCAGCCTCATCAATAAACATCAGCATGCCCAATATCATGAGCTTCTTCAGCAATGTGATTCATGTATGTCACCCATAGCAATTCATTTCATTCATAGGCATGGGCAGAGACAATCTTGCAGCTGATTTCAAGCTGCTGAAGAGCACAGTAGAGAGTCAGAAGGGTTGTGTGAACACCACATTTGAGCTGCAGCTCATTCCACAGTTCATTGAGGTAAAGGGATCTCTGGTGATCTAAGAGAGTGGAAAAGAAGGCAAGGTCGGCCAGACTGAGAGAATGAGGGTGGCCCACTGCACATGAGTAATTATGGAGGTTCAAAATGACACCATACTGGTTATATAGTTTGAGGACCAGATAGACCAATGATTTCTTGGTACTAAGTCAATGACAGATCTCCTTGACAGATAAACCCTCATGGTAAAGGACTGGGATGCAGGCCCTCACATTCTGGGATGCCTGGTGATTGGGCATGGCAAAAGACTTGAAGGTGAGGACAATCAAGACACTGAAAACTTACTGTGGTGAATTTGATTTGGTTTGTTTGGTTAGGTGTTGATTTGCTAGTAGGGATATGTCTGGGGTCCTGGACACATAACAGTGAAAGTGTTCTGAATATTTGCAACTTTCCACAGACTTTTGAAAACCACTGTAAACTGTGTTGATCAAAGTTATTTCTAAGTACTTCAGTATAATATTATTATTCAAACAACCCTGACAACATCTGGGTAGATAAGGGAGATATACATAAGTGTAGAATGCTCTGAAGTAGTCTCTTAAAGGTATGTAAATGTAGGGTGATGTAGCTAAGCTTATGTAAGCAAGAACCTTTCAATCAATATTTTGCTAAATATTAATTGTTACATGCATTAAATGCATTTTTGCACACCTGGGTGAACTAATCTACTATCCTAATTGCAGGGTAGAGAGCATATAATGCTCAGCACTCAATAGTAGTTAATGTAAGGTAAGTGTAGTGTGATGTAGGTATGCTTACATAATTGAAAAGCATGGGTACTGTAATCACAGGCAGAATGACCACAGTAAGGTAAAATTCTGCCATGACCATCGTTTCATTTAATAGGATAAATATCGCTAAATCAATACAATCTAATACAAAACATGAATATATGGACAATATTATGCTGTTGATGTATTGAATATATAAGTACTCAGTGGTTAGTAAACCAGCTGAGCTTACCTATTGAATATATAAGTACTGTAGATAGTCAGTACTATGCATAGGTAGCTCTAAAGATACTACTGTACCCTCACAATTGGTTTGGCAGGCCTTATGACACATGACATGAGCTACTGGAACATCAGGTTGATGTCAGCAGCTGTGACATGTGACAATAAGATTTTTGTCCAACATCTCTGATTTGTCACAATAGCTTGGAATGTAATGATGCATACATAAGTGCTAGGATGCACCAGGGGCAGGTGGTCCAGTGACAGGAGCAGTCATGTGATGGGCATAGGGTTGTGGAAGAAGAAAAAGACCAGGGGTACACCAAAACTGTAACACCACATAAGCAATGTCAGGAACAGGGTATGGGAACTTGAAGGTCAACGTCCATGTATCATCAAAGAGTAGGCAAACAGAGTCTGAAAATCAACAGAGCGGAATCAAAGTTTCAGATGGATACATGACTGGATATTCCTTGACAATATTAAATTCGAGTGAAAGGCAAGCCTTCCCAAAGGCACCAAATCTTTTGATCACAACTTCTTCACAGTTGCTTCTGACTTGCTGTCATGTTAAGCATCACCCATCACACACACTCCAAGGATGCTGCAACATGTAGTATACAATTTGGACAAGGACAGAGAAAACAAGTGTGATGAAAGGAAAAAAATCCATATTTTAAGAACTGTGTACAGTCAGTCTGATACAATGTCACAACTGAGTGAATAGCACATATGGTATGACATCACACTATACAGAATCATATGTCAGCCACAAAAAGACCTCAAAGGAATCTCAAACAGACCACACCATCCTGTGGTAAGTTCAAATCAAATGCCACATTTCCTTACACCTTTTCTTTATATTGTGCTCTAGCAGTGAACATAAAATGGGAGTAACCCACAAACACAAATGTAAGAAGAAGAGACAAATGGAGAGGATGCCAAGCAAGTCCAGTCAACTGAAATTCAAGAAGGGACTGGCCCTTGAATATGCAGTTTGTATATGTACACTTCTCAGCAGAAAATGAGCTTACTAATGATGATTCATTAAGACATGGTATAGGATGTACATATTCCGTGTAGCCAAAAACCCCTATTCAATGCAATCCATCACCTTCTGGCTCATCTACACATGTACAACCTATCCATTTCATTCTGAACCTTTCATTTTTAGATTTATTAGTTTCTTTCATACCTTGTAATATCCCTAGATCATTGGTACCTCCTTTTTGATGCTCCTTAATTAGGAGTTCAGATTATTTTCCTACAGTATAAAATCATGTCTATTAGGACTTGGAATGTAGTTTTCTGCCCCCAGTGCTGTTCTCTCACTTCCATCTTGTGCAATTTCCTGTTTAGGAAATATTTGTCAGCAATGCGCTGTGGTGAGTGCTTGTGTACCCCAAACATTCATGACCCTCATTATCACCATGCGATCACTATTATCCTTGCCCATCACCCTTTTTTTTTTCTAGCTCAAATACCCTTCACTCTGACTGGGGGCCAGGATCTCTCAGATTAGCACTGTTGTTGCTTGCACTGGGCTGGGGGACTCCTCTTTCATCGTCATCAAGAGCACTCGCAGGTCCAAAGGTGTTTAGGCATGCACCTTCTTATCATGGTTGTAAGGACTCATAGTCCTAGCTCACATGTGCTGCCCTGTCATTACCCACCATTATTGCCAGCGTTACCCATCATCATTGCCATCATCCCTGTCAGGAGCACTCATCACCTCCCTTCCATAGCTTGGATTCCCCTTCATCCTTGCTGGTTGCCAGGTTCCCCCTCGGATCATCACCATTGTCACTTGCTGCCCATAAGACCTCTTTCATTTCATTGCCCCCATTAGCGCTCATGATCCCACCATTCACAACCCTTGTTATTGCCACACCATTGCCACCATCCTTGCCCATCACTTCTTTTTCCTTTTTAGCTACCTCACATCTCCCATCAATTGGAACCCTCCTTTCATTGTTGTCCACAGTGCTTGCAGGTCCAAAAACATTCACACATGCACCCTCCTATTGCCATCATAAGGGATTGTAGTCCCAGTGTTCACACATGCACCCTCTCCATCTCTGTCATTAGTATTCATGGCCCCCAGCTCAGGCTCACTCTATGACCATCACCATCACCAGCACCATCATCCCTGTCACCAACACCCATTATCACTGGTAGTTCAGACAGGACCCCTTCATTTCATTGTCACTGTCAGCACTTGCAGCCCCACTCACACTCATCATCATCACCATCATTTCCTGCCATTCCACATTGTCTGCCACACACTCGGCCACCACCTGTACCTTCACCACCATGCATCACCACCCCTTTTCTTTGCAGCTGTTTTTGTCACTAACCATGCAGCTCCCAAGCTATCTCTTTCAGCTTTCTTGTCAAGGTATCACAGATGCACCCAGATTCAATGGGAAGGATCTGACCCACCTATCTCGTTTTTTAGAGCAAATTGACTTCCTGACAACAAATATCAGACTTACCGATGCAGAAAAGATCTCAGTCACCATCTGATACACCAACATAGATGAAGTGGAGCTCTGGAAAACATTACAACAGGTATCTGCACAGACGCTGGATTGGCCAGCATTTGTCACTGAGGTCCAGAACTGGTATCCAGGGTGCGATACTAACCACCAGCTTTATATCCCAAAACCATCACCATCACCTCCTGCCTATCCAACACCACCTGATGACGCTCATCTTGAGCTTGTCATCACTGACCCAATCCCTTCCCTGTCTACCACCACACATTCTCTAGCACACCCTGAAACACAGGATGACTCAATTACTGGTAGCATTTCACTCAGAATCATCAATGCTAACATCCCATTCTCTTTTACATCAGTAGAGTCCAATGTGCCTTGTAATGTTTCAGAGGACATTGTTTGTGCTACATTGTCTCCCCTCCCCAAGCCTTAGCCACGTTGCTGCCTCTGTCTCATTCAAGTCCAATGTCTTTGAACCCAAAGTCCCCCTCATCACCTTCCTTTTTGGACTTGTTGCCTCTTGTTGCCTTATCCTCTTTCAACCTGACATTTCCTTCATCCATGTCACTGCCTGTGTCTACTATTGATCCACTTTCACTCTCTGCTATAACTGACAAATCTTCCTCAAATGAGCAGGAATCCACTCTTTCATCATCCACCTTGCCTCTGCCATCAATGCCACTGTTCTCTCAACCATATTCACTGTCATCCACACCACTGCCATTTTCTAGATCACATTCACCATTATCCACACCACCACTATCTCTCACTTCTGATCCATCGTTACCTGCTTCCTTATCCAATGTGTCTGTTTCAAATACACAGCCCCTTTTACACACTTCATCTGGGCCACCCCCATCATTTTCTGTATTTTGTGCTTTGTTATCTGCCTTGCCGTTTTTGGTTTTGATCACTCTGTCATTGACTAAACTAGGCATGTCAATATTCACTGTCACTCTCCTGCCTTCTTCACATTCATTGTTTGTCGGACTGTGCAGTTTTTTGTCAATTATCTTATTCCAGCTCTTGTTCATTTGTTCATTTACCTCCGCATTCCACTTACTCTTCACATTCACCCTACCCTTTTGAGGGTGTTTCCCCTTCAATCCAGGGATTCACACTTTCTAACATTCCTTTTGTTATCTGCAGGACCACCTATCCATCTCCTCACCATCATTTGATGACTGGGAGGTCATCAGGAAAGTCCCCCTTGGAGGAGAGGAGTCCTAACTGGACTCCCTCAGTTAGTTTTGCACTTCAGCATTTTTCATCTCAACTTTTATTCATGAAACTGACTTTCATTTACATTTTGACCTCAGTTTCTTATCATTCAAGCATTTTGACACAACCTTTTTAGCCCACTTGTTTTGCTCTATCCAAATAACACCATGATACACACTTGTTTCACCCCAGTTTTTGTCCAGTGTTTTCATTCCATCCTGGGTTTAGGCTAGTGACCTGTGTTCCATCCCAGATTTAGTCCAGTGCTTGTCATTATCCATTGAAAATGAACACAAAAAGAACACAAAAGAAAACAAGCATCATACCTCATATAGTCATTCTGTTCATTCATTCATATCTCTCATCCACCACTCTTGCTCTTCATTATTGCCAGTTAATTGTGCCCTTGAACCACCTACATACTGTTCTGCTCTTTGAACGCCCATAAGGACACAGTGCATATTATTCAATTCACTGTTCTGTTGATTTGATACACCTAGCAATTCCTCTTGTTCTGATCTGATGCAGGAATAGATGTGAAAGATGCATGATGAAGACAAGCTGAGTCGGACACTCACAATGTGATTTCTTTTATTCAATCATATCATTTCTTACTTATTTCATTTTTACTATACTTCTGTTTCATGTTTAGGTTTGCACTGTGAAGTCAAGCATCGAACTTGGACATCAGATTTGGAGAGAGCCACTTTGGACACACACAGAACACAAATTCATATCACATCATTCATGATGCTTTGCCATGATAAAACAGCATGCTGCTCTCCCCATCCTCTCACTATTGACCACTACTCAATCTAACTTATGAAGTCATCCAACTCACTTGTTCAGGCAGCTGGACAATTTCAGAGGATGTCAGAATGCAACCATTCCTCACTGCCAATGTCACCTCCTATTCCATGATCATCATTAGCATTGTCACCATCAGTGTTCCGTCTCCCACAATCATTGGATGAAAAAGGAAACATGCACCACCCCTGTTGTCACCCATTGTTGTTGTCTTCCACTCTCCATGATCATTGTCACCATCATCATCCTTGTCAGCACTCTGCCCCTCTTGGTCATCATCATCACCAGTGCTTGGCCCCTTATTCCATCAGACTGACTGGGGACAGTCAGTTCTTAAAGTCCCCCTTGGATGTAAGATGTACATATTCCCTGTAGCCAAAAACCCCTATCCAACCCAATCCATCACCTTCCAGCTCATCCACACATGTGCAACCTATTTGTTTCATTCCAGACCTTTCATTTGTAGATTTATTAGTTTCTTTCATACCTCATAATATCCCTAGATCATTGGTACCTCCTTTTTGATGCTCCTTAATTAGGAGTTCGGATTATTTCCCTACAGTATAAAATCATGTCTATTAGGAGAATGCAGTTTTCTGCCCCCAGTGCTATTCTCTCACTTCTGTCTTGTGTGATTTCCTGTTTAGGAAATATTTGTCAGTGATGTGCTGTGGTGAGTCCTACAATTCCTTCATACTGACACCCTAGGATTTCAAATCCCTTGGGATGACCCATCCCCTCACACTACACACATTCTTTGTGTTTTACAATGGACCACTTTGACAAAGAACAAAGAGTAAGAGTAGGGAAAAGGTTTGTACCCAGTAAAGCTATCTCCATGGGTTTTACTATGTATTCTAGTGTATACATACTGCACAATGACAATGACTGGTGCAAACCAACACCTTTCAAATCAGACATGAATATGTACATGCTGGATTGCCAACATAAAAGAAATATGCTGGATTAACAGTCAGGTATGAGTCATAACATTACTCATCAAACCCCTCAGTAATCATTGATCATAGCAATGGTTGCTGATGTGGTGGTTTTATATGAAATCACAGATTTTTTGGGAAGAACAGTTGTCAACAACAGAAAGGCACAAGTTCAAGTATATCTTACACCTACTTGCAAGCTATGTGTCTGACAAGAATGATCATTGAATGCAGCGATATTGGGCTGACGGACATCATAATCTCTACAAAAGAAGACATGATAACAGCTGAAACAATATATGGTGAGTGTAAATACAAGATCTCAAGAGAGAATGTAATCTAATACAGTGTTACAGACAGAGTCAAAATACAATTGGAGACCTGAACAAACTACTTCCTACAGGCTATTTACAATGCACATAAGCATATCTCAGTCATGTCCAAGCTGAAAGTTGCCAAATGGTACATGCAACAGATGGAAATAGTTCAACAAAACCCATTACTTGTGCATTTACAGCAAAGAAGTGATACCACTGTAACTACCTGGGCACTGTGTAGTGGACTACCAGAAAAGCTTGCAGACCTCTACCTTAGTATATCAACTGTAGCATAACTGCATTATATAGGCACATTAGTGTATTCATAGCAACAACTTGCAATAAAGTCAGGGGGCAACATGAAGTTTTTTTGCAACCATTCCTTTCGATTACCTTCTTTGGTTGTCATCCTCTGCTGATGCAATCCAATAGACACCAACTAGCAATAGCAATATCATTTCAAATCAGTAACATTATCTGAATCATGATATCCACTCAATCCCTTTTTCACAAAAATTCAGTTGATAACATGTGTGAATGAGAAACTCTGATTTCAAGGAATACTGATCTCAAGAATGTCTGCCTGTCCAAACTCAGCGCCAATAATATCATACAGTGTGCCAAGAAAGAGCATGATTGCAAGATCATACCAATGATTTTTGTCGATGGCAAAAAAAAAAAGAGGTCACAACAGAAATCACATTGAAAACTTTGTTCCTATCCATTCCCCTGTTATTTGTCCTGTCACATCACCAAAGGCATCCCTACCAACTATAGTATTCATTCTATAACTTAAGATTCATTTTTCTGAAATGTATTTTGGTCATTGTCAAACTCACAGATAATTTTTCTTTTGTGTTGCCTGAAGGTTGCTTTCATTCAGCTCTGTCAGAGGTTGTTGTTTGAACTGGTTCAGGAAGGGATGCTAACAGACAAGGAACCATCTTACACAATGTTATGCTATGCAATACACCCACAGTAGATGAGAACCTGCAGAACTCACACAATGAACATCATGTTAGACATTAGTGTCTATCCTGACCATTTTCACAGTCACATCATTGACCTCATCTCCTGTGTGATATATCTTCTGCTTTCACATGATCATAGCAGTTTGGACCTTGGGGAGAAAAAACTGATTTGCATTGGTAAAAGCTCTTCTTCCTTGCTCGGTTGCCTGTTGAAACATCATTAGTACAATCAAAGCTTGACAGCATGATGACACCTTACCATCAACACTGTGTTGTCCAGCAATGCTACACTCCTTAACTGCAGCTGCATATGAGACAATCAGTAACTGGTAGGAAAGGCAATGATTGAAAAATTGGCTTCCACAAGATCACTGAGCTGAAAGGTAGATGGTTCACAAACATCAAAACTTCCAAAGTTGTTAACTCAACTGTGCTGGTGAGAGCAAATCCACTTACCTGTCACCAGTTTCAGCATTCTGTTTAAAGTACATCACACTATTTTCTGCCAGATGACTGTATTCATTGGCAGCAAGACATGCCAAAATCCCTTCTGGATCCATATCAGGTTGATAGGCAATAACAGGCAAACTTAAAGGATCGGCTTGTTGATGTAAAGTGAGATACCTGTTACTGATATCCAACAGGCATTGTCCAAAAAAGATAGCAGGAACCCATGGCAGCAAGACTCCCTCAATGTAATTACATTGTAAAACTGCTATAAAGCCTCCTGGAAGGAAGTTCCTCCAGTCAGGTTAGTAGCAAGAGAAAGTATATAAGAAAGGTATGAATAGTTCAACCCTAAAGGGATTTGAAGAAGAGCAGTAATGAAGAGAAGGATAATGCTATGGCTTACTAGACTCAACGTTAGAGATTCCAGATGTATTCCAGGAATAAATGTAGTATCAGATTGATCAGATTGGCAGTGAAGGTGTTCAGGGTATGGTGTTGGTGGTGGAAACATGTCGAGAACTCAGACAAACACTTAGAGAAATAGCACTGAGGATCAGGAAAGATGCATTCCAAATGCTAAGTAGAGTACTTTGTAGTCTGGAGTTAACTGGACATTAACCATTAATATAACTAAAAAAAGAGAATACATAAAAGAATAGAAGGTAAACATGACAGTATACGTTGTGGGGAAGGAAACCTGAGCACAAAACCAAGATATAACATCCAAGGCAGATATGAAGGCCAGAAAAGGAGTGTAGACCATTCAAAATGAAGTCTGAAGTAAGTAGTGAGATGAAGCAGAAGTTCTGAAGGTTAAAAGAGCACCAGATAGTGGAGAAGAGACTATGGGTGAATCAGAATAATGTACAAAGTATTTTAGAACAATGGAGGAGGAGAGTTCACCTTGTGTGTGTGCTCAGGTAATGTAGGATCCCTACAATGTGCAAGAAGCCCATGCACCTTGCAAATCATTGTCACAGCATCATCAAAAGCGGGTGTACCAACTCCAGTGAGAGAAATGCTTTGCCTCAGAAATTTCACCACATCCCAATTCCTGAACACTCATAGTGTCAATTGATTGAACAAGTTGAACAAACAATCACAAGTTCACACACCTTGGCAATTTAAAGATTGGCAGTAAGTCCTTTTTGATCAAAAACCCTTGTATATTGATGATCAACTCTTCCAGTTCTTTGTTGGTCTGTCTGTGCATGACCATTCAACAGACATTTTTTCTGTCATGTGAAGATGCCATCCATCTCTGAGACATAGGTGAAGACTATCCAAGTATGTTATAGCCAATTGCATGGCCAAATATTAAAAACATCATGCACTTTATTGTGAAGGATATATGCTGCAAGATCTTCTTGACCTCTCTGCAACTTCTGACAATCAGTCAGAAGGCTTTCTGAACAGCATGGTGAGTCAATACATTACCATATCAGATAGGTTTAACATTTGCCAGCACATTTGAAGTCAAAGTATTCATTCATGTCTTGAACATGAACACGCTCCACAGACTCCAATACCCAAAGCAACAATTGGCTTTTAAGCAACTGTACAATTTTGATTCACCACAGGCATTTATCCACTAATTTCATCAGCCCATCACTTACAAACACTGTGCTGCCAATGAACCAGGAACCCCACCTTGTTGGACTAACAGCCCCTATGGGGGGATGAAATATGGAATTTTATAGAGCATCATGAAGTATGTCAATTGAAAACATTTTCAATCAAGAACTTACATTGACAGCTTTCCATTCTGAACTTCCATTTCCAATCATGACAAGCTAAAATTCAACAGGACCAGATGTAGGTCAATGTTGCTGAGAGATATACTTTCCCAAATACTTGAATTGTGTCTGTTCTGGATTGTGTCCAATACCCACCAGGTACAGAGGAATCCATTGTATTGCCCTATAATGCCAAAACAGTGAGCATTCGCTTCCATCCAAATTTCTATTCTAATATAGGCCACAGGAAAGGACATAAACATACTTCCACTCCAACTGATGAGCCTTCACTGTTTGCATTAGCTTTGAGTTCATGGACCATCACTAACACAAACTACAGATCAACTAACTGATTCTCTGTGAAATGGCTATCTAGAAGGTAACAACACCATATTCTAACTCCAATGAATATGCATTGACCATTGATGATGACAGCAAGTCTCCTCTTCAATGAAAGTGCACCAAGTGTGAGAGTTCACCGCCACTCATTCACACTGGCACACATACTCACAAACCATCTTGGAGGTTTGTTACTCAAGACCAGGTTGAGAGACAATACTGATTGTAACTGGATGTAGGTTGATCAACGCCATTGTGAGCCCCACCTCAGCCAAGAATCAAACAAAAGCATACAACTTGATGGCTACCCTGTCAGATGTGAACAACAGCACATAAGCATTTTATCACTATCAACAAAAACCTCATATTAACAGTCTTGAAGAGCCAAGTGAGGATCAGAAGATCAAGACAAGTACTCAATCAGATCTTTCATAGTGGCAGACAACAAAGAAACTGGTGAGGACTTTGCCTGGCTACAATCTGGCTTAGCAGGAGTTAAATGTCTCAAAAAGAAAGCAATTTGATCAAAGAGAATTCAAACATAAAGAAGAAACCAAAAGTGCAACAGCATGTCATTGGTCACAAAAAAGGGCATGAGACCAAACCTGACAGCAGTGAGCACAAGGAAGACATGGAGAGTAGCACTGCCTGGTCCAACTGGAGTGGCTTTGGATTGCAACATGTTGACAATAAAGCCTCAGGGACTGGCACTGATGATCTAGTCAAGAAAGACTCAATTTCAAGTAGTGATGAGGCAATTCCAGCAGAACTTATACAAGTGCACAAAGAAGCATGAGTATGTTGAATTCTTGATAGCACAAACTAACACTTTGCAGAGTGAAAGAATGGGAAAAGCACAAATCACCCAAGGTGTGTGAGGGGTTCAATAGTGTATCAACTTGAAGATTGTTGTACTGATCCTTCCTCAACATCATTATAGAAAGCTGAACCATGAGTTGCCTACCTTTAACTTGTTTGTCATTGGGCTCATCAATCAAAAGAGTCCAGGTATTCTACAAGGACATATTGGGTACAAGGTGAGATTCTGAACACCTTATGCTACCACCTGTATTTGATGTCCTTCACAGGTTCATGCCACCAGATGAGGATGGCACCAAAGTGCCCCAATGGGACAAGATTTTTATGTCCATGTACAATGAAGTGATCAACCTCCCATAAGTGAAAACCTCATATATTTTATGTGTCATTGTTCACACAAAATTCTGGCTAGCCAAGCAACTCTCATGAACTATAGATTAGGGGTGGTTGCACAGACTATATTGATCAATCAATGGTATGCAAACAGTGGTGAGATGAAAATGAGGTAAGCAATCCCACATAAATCCAAAACACAATATCACTGATCTGAAGCATACAGATTTGTATGTGACCTGTATAAATTTGAACAATATGGTACTTTCATCAATCCATCAAGAGTAAATCCCACCTATCTCTCTACTCACCACATGTCCACAAACAGCAACATGCTTACACTGTCCTTGTCTTCTATGAACTTGCACAACACATGTTACATGTTGTGCTTCTCAATCATTGTTGTAATCAGTTGTCATCTAGACACTGCTTGTTGCCTCATGTCAAGCGATGGATCAGGTCTGAAGGTAATCCAAGGAGATCTATTAGTACAAGAGTTCAAACATCTCCTTGGTTGTCTTGGGGTTGTTTATGACAATTCAAGCTTTGTATTCAACCTGGCAGGACCTCACATCCAATTCCACACATATGTCAAAAGGAATCAGGACATTGAACAGGATAACATTGCATACACTATACATAGTTGACAAAGTCACCACTAAGATTGAACATTAGTTCCAGGCATGTCCTGAAGTTCCACAACACCTGTCATGCAATGGTCCAAGTTTATGTCAATGGTGTCCAGCCCAAGTGTATTAGGTGGAGCATCTAACACATGCCTCATGGTGCCATTGTTGGAACACAGTAAGTGGCTGTGCTGGATCTTGTTCAAACACTCAAAGGATTGGATAAAACTAGTGCCAATTTATGATTATTTGATGAAGATGCAGTTCAATCCAAAGATCAATCTGAACCCTGCAACACACAACATGAATATATACCCCCAAGAGATTCCCACAGGTGCATTAGCACTTGTGGCATATACTGCCAATATATTTACCAGGAAAACCAATAGGACAACAAACAACTCAGGGTTTAATGTCCACTGGGCCGCACTGTTAGGAAATCCTCCATCTAGAATGCACCACTTACAATAGTTTTGTATTATTGAACAATATGTCAATTGTAGATTATAATGTAGTTCTACATTTGTAATTGTCTCCTGAATGCTATGAATCCACTGGCTCATCCAAACAATACACTAGAAATGTATACAGACATGGGCCACCACTTCTAGTCTCTATCTGCTGACTGAGAAAACCAAACATGTCATGTTCATCTCAGAATGAA
This sequence comes from Boletus subgraveolens, assembly GCA_038092555.1. Classification (NCBI taxonomy): domain Eukaryota; kingdom Fungi; phylum Basidiomycota; class Agaricomycetes; order Boletales; family Boletaceae; genus Boletus; species Boletus subgraveolens. The sequence goes on from JBBPQP010000955.1 coordinate 13,091, forward strand.
TATTTAAGAACTTGCAAACAAAAGTGTTGCAAAAAACTTAGCAGCACCAGAAACAAGGACTGGAACCAGGAAGAATTACCAAGCACAATAGAGCAGCAGAGAGTTGTTGTCTTTGAGGGGCCACTGTGTGCAGTGCATACTGTATGTATGGCAAGTTGCAGCTAGCATAACACTTGTACTCAGATCCCTGCTCTTTCATTTGCCATCTATCAATTCTTGAGCTGTCACACTCACATTTCATGCCTCAAGACCACACCCTGGTACTCTCTACACTATATACCATATATCCAACCACTCTGATTTCACTGATATGGCCTTGACATGACCGTACAACTTGGTATGCACCCTCTCAGCTCAGGATCAACAGATTCTTGTAGGTTGCAATTTGATAAGTCCTCAAAGTTGTGGTGGGTTAGCTGGCTTGATAGGGTGTCCAGGGTGTTTACAGGGCTGTTGAGATGGATCAGGTATATTGTCTGTTGTGCACATGCACCATTCTTGCTGACTCACATATTCGCTAGCTAACAATTTTGTGCTGACTGTTACGACCAGTATACAGTATATAACAATGGTACACATTTGTGTAACATGCCATCTTGTTCCTATCCTAGGTCAACTCCTAAGAGGAGTTAAGGATGAATGGCTGACCGAAGTCAACAATACTGGGACTGGCCCAGAGTTGGTAGAGGTGAGGATGTGGTAGTGGTGAGGTGAGGCACAAGGGAGGGGATCTCAAGGAATGAGTTGACTACACAAAAAAGTATATATCAAGGTTAAGGAAGAAGAGAGTTATAGGCAGCACCCTAATATATATAGTGCAGTACTTTAGGGCAGGAGTCAGAGCCCTAAAGATAAATAAGATAATGGCATGTTGTGTTGTATAGTACATGAGGAGTAATCAAGGGATAAAAGGGGATATGCATTGCCCATAAAGAAAAGGCAATATAGAAGGCAGTGTCTATGCAAGTCATAGGGAATAAGTACAAGTCATGAGAGTAAAAGAAAATGAAGAGTTCCAGAGGTGGTGAAGGGGAAGTCAGAGGCAATGAGGTATTGTCTATCCCTTGAAGAGTGACTTGTCTAGGGGGGTGGCCCATATGGAGGAAGGGATGTGGTAATCTTGGAGGTTGGCAAAGACCTCAGTGAAGAGAGAAGAACTGGGGTGGTTGAGGTGGGAGGGAGGTGTGACCAATGAAGGGAAAGGAGTTGAGAGATGAGGAGGAGGAGGCAAAGAAGAAAATGGTTATAGGGTCTCCTCAACTGTAACATTACCCCCTTTGTTGATCTGAAGTTCCATCTCAGACACCACATTATCCGCTGTAGTCTCCTTCATTGATTTTATAATTGGTGAGATCCCAGGAGGAGGAAGGGAGGTTGTGGGGGCACTGGGACCAGATGTGGTTGTGGGTGTAACAGTTGGTGCAGTGGCAGTTGGGACAGAGGGATTGGATATGTCCAGGGGCCACAATACAGCAAAGGTGACACCAGTACCAGGGGTAGTCCTGTTGAATATGCCTGAGCTGTCAATATTGGAAGCACCTGGTGTGCTCCATGCATTCCATGGATATAGCAGGGCCATCAGGGTGGGGAGTGGATATGTAGGGTATAGGGCCCACAGTAGGCTGGGGGTTACTATCCACAGTTGGAGCTGGGTTATAGGGATCTAGTCCAGAGGTTCCTGGCTGGTGATCGGTTCCACTAGGAATGTAGATGTGGAGGGATGGGTGGACTGCTGTAGATTCTTCCAGTGGAGGGGAAAAAGTGTGTGGGGGCCATGATGGAAGGCCTCCTGAGAAAAGAAGGTGGTGGGTGTTCCTTGGGGGGTGGTGAGTGTTACGGTTATGGAGGAGACCCCCTATTCATTTCCTC
>JBBPQP010000956.1:0-14926 GCA_038092555.1 Boletus subgraveolens
TACCTACACCGACTAGACCTTGGGAAGATCTCTCGGTCGATTTCATTACTGGATTACCTAAATCCAACACCTACACGGCTATTTGCGTTGTCGTAGACCGCTTCTCTAAAGAAGTTGTCTTCATTCCTTGTTACGACACAGTTTCCTCTTTGGACTTAGCTATTCTATTTAGAGACAATATTCGGTGCATCCACGGACTTCCCTCTACTATAGTTTCGGACCGCGGACCACAATTCGTTTCGGACTTCACATGAGAGCTCTGCAAACTTCTCTCTATTTCCCAAAAGATCTCAACAGCATACCACCCTCAAACTGATGGACAAACAGAGCGTATCAACAGAGAATTAGAACAGTATCTCCACTCTTACGTTTCCAAGAAGCAAGAGGCGTGGGCAGATTGGATCAAAATGGCACAATTCTCCCACAACAACTCTCTCACCACCTCCACCGGTTCCATTCCATTCAATATCACACGTAATTACGCCCCTCACATGGGCTTTGAAGGAAAAGCGACAGGTCCAGGTGCTGACTTTGGGAAAGAATTCGGCCGTTCTCATAAAGAAGTAGAGCAGGCTCTCAAGGAATCTAAAGAACGAATGAAGCAGTTTGCTGACAAAAGAAGGTCAGAAGCTCCGGAGTACGTTATTGGCCAGCAAGTCTGGTTATCAACCGATAAATTAAAGCTACCTTACACGGCAAAGAAACTCACTCAAAAATGGATCGGCCCTTATAGGATCAAAAGGGTACTTCCAAATGCCGTTGAACTCATTCTTCCCACTTCCATCCACATTCATCCCACCGTTAATATCTCTCGCATTAAACCTTATCGAGAAACCTTACCTGGTCAACCCGTCTCACGACCAGATGCGATTGAGATTGATGAAGAAGGAGAAGAACAGTTCAAAATAGATTACATCGCTGGTTCCCGCTTTGTAAAAAGGAAGCTACAATATTTGGTTCATTGGAAAGGGTACGACGAAACAGATCGTACATGGGAAAGCTCGGACATTATCAACACTGCCCCTGATGCAGTTGCCGACTTTCATCGTCTCAACCCTTCTGCCCCACGTAAACTCCGAGGACTTTCAACTGCGGACTTTCAATCTTTATTTTCCCCTTACGAAAACTTTACCAAATCGAACTTTCACACGACTCGTCTGGAATTCGAGTCTTAAAGAGGGAGTAGTGTTATGATATGTAATATTTTCAAACTTTTCCTTATGAACACTTGTACAACATTTCACTTCAACTATTTAGACACATTGCACGTGACTGTGGGAAAGGTCACCTGATCACAATGATGTCATAGCACGTGTTATTAATTTCCGCTCTTCTCTCACGATGCTACCCTTCTTTTTCCCATCATCATCTTCTCTTTCTCACACTCGTGTACTTTCATTTGACCATACTTAGTCATTACTATTTACAGCACTTGGTCCGTGCTCACTTCTCTCCAGTATATAAACCTGTACATTATATCGTAGAACCCCAGTCTAATCCACTTGTCATTGTCATTTCTGAACATTGATTAAGGATCTAAGGCTACACCTCATCTCTTTCATCGTAAGCTTATTGGTGTTTGCTTTGTCAAAGTCCGGCTAGTGGTAGCTCCTAGAGTTATCATTACAAAGACAAGCAGAAAATGCATTGACCGCTAGAGATGTCACGACCTGTTTGAGTAGTCCAAGATTCTGAGGGAGAGAAGGCAGAGTGGCAAGATGGTGTACACTGAGGCGCAAAAATGTTTGGTAAGCCAAAACTGTGGTACTGTGTTTACATTCTTCAGCCACCCGGATCCATTGTTTGGTGCATTCAAGATCAACAGAAGACACTGTCTGACAGACATAGGAGAGTTGGGAATATAAATTTAATGTTTCCTGGAGATCACTGATGTTGGGGTTAGCCGAGTGCTTGGATTTGGTGTGGAAGGAGCGAGCAAGGTTGATCAAGGATAAAGCTCGAAGAGGATGCCCCTGGGGGCAAAGTTCCAATGCACTACGTTGGAGGGCAAGTGCCTCATCAAGGTCAGAGACCCTTCCGAGCTGCTCGAAACGGGCATGGAGGTGATTTGCGAGGTTGGACAGTGAAAGGGCTCAATCAGGATGCCCCTGGGGGCAAAGTTCCAATGCACTGCGTTGGAGGGCAAGTGCCTCATCGAGGTCAGAGACCCTTCCAAGCTGCTCGAAACGGGTATGGAGGAGATATGCGAGGTTGGACAGTAAAGGGGCTCGATGAGGATGCCCCTGGGGGCGAAGTTCCAATGCACTGCGTTCGAGGGAAAGTGCCTCGTCGAGGTCAGAGACCCTTCCGAGCTGCTTGAAACGGGTAAAGAGGTAATGTGCGATGCTGCCCAGTGAAAAGGCTCGATCAGGATGCCCCTGGGAGCGAAGTTCCAATGCACTGCGTTGGAGGGCAAGTGCCTCATCAAGGTCAGAGACCCTTCCAAGCTGCTCGAAACGGGTATGGAGGCAATTTGCGACGCCACCCAGCGGAAGGGCTCGATCAGGATGCCCCTGTGGGCAAAGTTCCAATGCACTGCGTTCGAGGGAAAGTGCCTCGTCAAGGTCCGTCATCTCTCCTCTTCGCACGAACCGATTGCAGAGTGAAACAGCAAGCTTGTGCAGTGATTTGGGTCGACTGCGATGCCCTTGGGGGTGGAGTTGCAACTCATTGCGGCAGAGCGTGATTTCCTCGTCGAGTTCCGAGTTGGACATTGGTACAGAACAAATGTCGTGGATCAATTGTATCCTGTTCAGATGTTGAGTCACTCCAACTAGCTCGTCTTTTGGATTGCGGACAAACCTTTCGTGGGGTGTTTTTCGTTGCGGACAGTGGTCACTGAGAGTGAGGGAGTGCACGAGCACTGCATACGAATACCACGAGGCAATTGGCACTGGGAACCTGCAAGAGAGCCATCATCAGAATAGAAGAAGGGCTTCACATCTGTGGGAAAGACATCGAGATTCGAATAGAATGCGCATTCCATTCTGGAACCTGAGGCATATAGCCACAGCGTGCATGGCCTGGATGATATGATGGGTCTATAGGCTCGAGCCAACACATTAGCGTCACACCAATTCTACGTAGCTATGAAGGTTGATGTTGTCGTCTCACAGTAGTAGCCAAAAGGGTGGGAGCGAAATTGCGCGGAGACATTCCATTTTTGGTATGTTTTCTGTGGGCTATTTCGTCGCTGAGCTCAGCGCGCTGATTTTGGACGTCTCCAAGTCGAGATGGACGATTTGGACGTTGCAGGCGAAAACCCACCGTCGACCTCGAATGGTCATTCTGGCATCACCCTTGTCCTCCCATCCCTCCGCGCCCTCAAAGCCGCGAACGCAGGGAAAAAATCCAAGTCCAAGCAGGCCAGCGCAGAACTCGAACAGCGACATAAAATTCCGAGACCGATCAAGCTCAAACCGCTCAAAGAGGTCTTGACGAAATTGATCACGCAGATCAAAAAGTGAGGGGGTTGGATTCGGTTGACTTCGGTTGGGGTTGACTGACGACGTGGTTTGGGATAGGAAAGACGACTATGCGTTCTTCATCCATCCTGTTGATCCATCGCAGGTACCTGGGTATGCGGACGTGGTTAAAAATCCGATGGACTTTGGTACGATGACGGTCAAGGTGACCAGGGGAAAGTATCGTTCCCTCGAAGAGTTCACGGTGTGTCCGGATTGGTTTCACTCTGAACGTCAGCTCATCCCTCACACGACAGAACGACTTTCGGCTCGTGACGATGAATGCGAAAACGTTTAATCCTCCTGGATCTATATACCACAGCGAAGCCGACCGGTTAGAAATATGGGGACTCGACCACATCGCGCGGGCCTCTGCGCATGTGATTGAATATGAGACGGATTGGAACATCGACGTTGAGCAGGACGACGATGGGTCTACTTCGCAACTGCCTGTGAATATCGATGATGAGGTCTCTACTCCGAGAGACGTGGATGGGAGCATGGCTGCTGGGAGTCGTGGACCGTCGATGACACCCGCTCCGGGCCAAGCCCCAGCACTTGGACAGGGAAAGAGAGGGCCGAGGGGTCCGTATAAGAAGCATGCACAGACGGGACTGTCGGAGGGTCTGGATGCTGAAGGGAGGATGCCTGGTGCCAAGGATGGGGTGGGGGTGTTTCCGGCTGGGAGCGACTGGGCAGAACTGATGATTGCGCTAAAAATCAAAGGTCCATCTCTTTCATCTTTCCGTCCTTCTTCTACTAACATTTTACGCATAGGTAAACGGTACAAGACGAAGAAAGAACGTCTCCGATTCGAGAAGGAAGGACCACCATATCACGCAGACGGAAGTCTTGACTACGCAGAGAGTGAGTTCACCACCCTATTCAGTCAATGTCCGTGTCCGGATACCACAGCTTTCCTCGTATTTTAGTGGAGGATCCATTCTCGGTTCTCAATGTATTCGTACCCGAACCTCCTGTTCGTCCACAGGTCACCCCTCTTTATCCACCTGCCTCCACGACTACCCCCACACCGGCAGAAATCACCATAGACGGCAATCAACCTCAATCGCGGATGCCCCAACTACGCTTACATGCACCTATGCCTGTCACTATGCCTTCTAATCGCCTTTCTCCGGTTCTCTCGACCCTCTCCAACATTCCAACACAGTCTAGCCCAACAGCCTCTACCTCCGCCCCTGCAACGGGTGCACCGAAGAAGCGCCGCCACTGGACGGTTGTACGAAATGTACCTGCACGTTCGCGGGCCAAGGACAAGGAAGGAGACGTCACAGTGGACGACGCAAAGACGACCTGGAAAGTCCAGCGAGATGCTGGACCGGCAGACTATGGCACGTTTGCGAGCTTTCTTGGTGATCTCGCTGCTTCTGCGGTTGGTCCACACAATGGTACCGCGATAGGCGCCGCTGGGATGGGCACCGCAGAGTACATGTATGGCTCCGACCACCGACTTTTTGCGACGATACGGTCGACAGTCGAGCATCGGGGTATTAAGCGGACACGCGAGGCTGACTTGGACGAGGTTCGTACGGGCAAGAATGAGGAGGATGAAGGCAATGAGCCGTTCTGGACGGACGGGCGCGCGGATGAGGCATGGGATTATTTGAGGGACGTCGTTTATGGCGGTGTGGACGGGTACGCATACGTACGGAGTCTCGCCGAGTTCGTCGCCCCGTCAGTCTATCTCAGTGACGCGCGCAAGGGCGAGGAACCAGAGGATGCAGATGGAGTGGACCCGGATGGGGATGGGAATACACCCCCAAAAATGCACGACGCAGCGCTCCCACTTGGTGTTCCTGTTGCGCGGTACGTCGAGGACAATCTCGTTGACACGGTGACCCGTGGCCGACACGGCTGGCTGCGGGATGTCCTTGTTCCCACTGCGGCCGTCGCTATCGGCCCTGCCTATACCTCGCCCTGTGGAGACGGCGCCACCTCGCCATTCCATTTGCGCTTGGCTGCGCTTCCCGGTGCCGCACGCGCCGTGGCGTCGTTCAAGGAGTGGTCCGAGGAACAGCTGGATATGGCCTCGCTCATTCGGACCCCGGACGAGCTGGCGAAGGAGGGTGTACTTGAGGGTGGTCCCAGAGAAGGAGGGGAATATGCAGAGATCGAGCGCGCGTTGACATGGAGCGTCGAGGTGATCGAGGAGTTGGGAGGGCGAGTGAAAAAGGATGGGGATGAGGATGAGAATTTGAAAGTAAAGCAAGAGGTGCTGGAGCCTTCGCGCATCACTCAGGAGGGAGAGGAAGGGATGGATGCGATGGATGTGGATGCAAAGTCAGAACCCGAGGACGAGAATGCGATTCGATCCCACTCCCAGCCCAAACTCGAACCCGATGCCGACACGGAGGAAGATCCACTGGTGAAACGCCTCCGTATGAACCTCCTGGCACTCGCCAAGCGTGCACCCCTGGACAAGATCGCAAAGTTGCCTGTAGAGCTCGTCCCTGAGAACATACGTGGGATCGTGCCCACAGCATGACTTGACGATCATTGTCTATATCCGTGTTGCTGTGATACAGCAGAGGTGAATTTCTAGAATCAGATATATACACTTAGTGTTTGTTCCGTAGTGGCTCTACCGTAAACTAGGTAATAACTAGTACAGAAGGCTGTGACGAGTTAATTAAGGAACGACGAGTTCTAGAAAGAAAAACCAGAGAAGCATACTGCATAAGTGCAAGAATGAGTACATGAAAAAGCAACAGACATAGTAAAGGAGAGGAATAAGGGATACACAATGGGTGCGTTGTGTTGAACAAATAGTGTGTTGATATACAACAGTGCAGATGCGAGTGTACATCAATGCAGAATGAGTATGTGAGCGAGCCAGCGCAGGTGGTATCAATCTACTTCAGGCGATGGGTTAAAATCTGCGTGGGTTGGGCATCACCGGAGCTTGGTGAAGCCAAGGTTCGGGCATGGAGATAGGTAGGGAGTCGGCTGGGCTACTAAGAGGGCTCAGGACATGTGGTATTGAGTGGTGGGGGACAACAGCGAGGTCGAAAGCGGAGGGAAGGGGCTGTATACGCTCAGGCATGTGCGAGTGTGAGTGCGAGTGCGGACTTTCCATGCGATGCTCGGGGACCACGTGCATAGAGGGCCGACGCATCCGCATCGGGGCATAGCTCTTGCCAGACGTAAAATCGTCGGACGAGTGCTGGAGGAGTCTGACTGCGTCCTGGATACGATCCCTGAGCTCGTCGATGCGCTGCGGCTGGTAGCTGTTGTATCCCATAGGCCAACACAGGGTCTTTATCCAGTTCTCCATGATGTGAGGCGTCCATTGTACGCCGTTGAGCCTGGTACCGTGACGAAGCATGGCGACGATGTCTGTCGGGTCTTCCTTCTGGTAGCGGACGAGCTTGAGGGCAACACCCCAGAACATGGTCACGCTGATAAGGATGAGGCCCGCGGATGAGTAGATTGTGTTCATGTCGATGTTGTTGGGCTGTTTAGCATCATAATAGATGGGATCGTAGGTATGACCGCGGGGGCTGTGAGTGGTACACCATCAGCGTGGGCGCCTCGTGGCTATGAAGAAATACACGGACTCTCGGGCAAATGGGAGTGCAACGTCAGGGTCAGCATTCATCCAGTCTGTACTGGAGGACGTTCAGGGCGGGGCACGTTACTGGAGGGTGAATTATTGAGCAACGCACCCGACGCGGAATCTATGGGCGGTTGCGTTGATACAAGATTGGAGGCGGACCTCGGCATCGTAGACGCCCTTTTTTCTCCACTCGTGTCCGAACGCGCGTCTAATGTAGTCAATGTCCCGTGTGGTTCTGCGGGTGGAGGAGCTGGAGAGCATCGGGTGAAGGATCATGACGGCGCCGCCATGGACGAAGAGACGGATCTGGCAGCCAAAGACTTGGAGTATCCGTTGCTGGAGGTCGTCAAGGAGGTCTAAGAGCATGTCGTGGTTGAGTTGGACGTCGTTGTGGGGGTACATCGTGTAGGACGATGAGAACGAAGACGGGGAGGGATGAAGCGACTGGCTGCCGCGTGTCTAATATAATAAGAGGGACTGCCATTCCAGTCGAGCCCTGGACGATTGTTTGATCCGCCACACACTCACAGGACGCCACTGCTGGGAACATGAGCGAGTGCACTATCAATGCGATCGATGCACACTCAGTCCACCGCATCACTTCCGGTCAAGTCGTTATTGACCTCCAAACAGCAGTCAAAGAACTTGTCGAGAACAGCCTCGACGCAGCCGCAACTTCCATAGGTATGCCCATCCTTGGCTACCCCACCACCGCCCACAACGTTCCCAGAGGTTCGTTTTCAGAATTATGGACTCAAAACAATCGAGGTCGTCGACAATGGGTGTGGAATCGCACCAAAGGATTACGATAGCATCGGTAGGTCCAATTGTCCATCCTTGCCGCCTTTTGTGCTCAAGCGACCCTCTCGTGACAGCACTCAAGCACTATACTTCAAAGCTATCTTCCTTTGAAGATCTATCGCGTATCCTCACTTTTGGTTTCCGTGGAGAAGCGCTTTCGTCCCTTTGTGCCTTAACCGATGGTTTCACAGTGACAACAGCAACCTCCTCTGAAGCCCCCATGGGAACCATCATCGAGATGGACAGAAACGGCAAAGTGCGGTCCAAGTGTAAAATTGCCCGGCAGGTGTGTCATCTCCCTGTTCGACTGCGGACGGTGCTATTCATGGACCCACCTATCAACAGAGAGGAACGACAGTCACGGTTTCGAACCTATTTAAGCCACTCCCTGTGCGCCGCAAAGAGTTTGAGAGAAACACGAAACGTGAATTTCAAAAAGCACTGAATCTCTTGCACGCGTATGCCCTCGTGCCGTGTGCACTGGAGAACAAAGGGGTGAGGCTCGCAGTCAGCAATCAAACGGAGGGCGGGTACGCGTCCGTTTCACTCGGAACATCCATCTTTCTCACTCCGCGCAGCCGCAAGATCATCCAATTCAAAACAGACGGATCTCCTTCCATACGTACCTCCGTTATCACCGTATGGGGACCCAAAGCGCTCGAAAACATTGTTGATCTCGATCTGTCCTTTGACGTAGTCACCGAAAAGTCCGTTTTAAGACGTGTGGACCCGGAAAACGACATGTGTGTATCACTTCCATCGCATACAGCCTGGGATATCGGCATGGGACAACAGGGCGTATGCTAAACCACGTTGGGTACCAGTTCACTCGTAACCCCTGTCAAAGTTCAGGGCCTAATTTCCAAGTTTGCTGTTGGAGCTGGGCGAACGAGTGTCGACAGGCAGTTCTTCTTTGTCAACGGGCGGCCATATAATCCTGGAAAGGTGCGTTCCTGTTGTGCTGTGGAGCACATTGTTTCACATACTTGGTACTGTAGGTTCAGAAGGCCATCAATGAGGTGTACAGGACGTTCAACGTCAACCAGTCTCCGTTTGTGATCGCTAACATCATTGTGCCCACAAGTGAGTCCAGTACCAGTTTCTCATTCAAATATGTCCCTCTTTTTTTCTTGCGTTAAATTAACGGATTCCGTGCTGATCGCGACGCATACAGACGCATGTGACATCAACGTTAGCCCTGACAAACGTACCGTTTTCTTGCACAGCGAAACCAATCTCGTCCAAGCCCTAAAGGTACGTTCCTCAGCCTGTCACGTTCTATTTATCGTCCTATTTCACACTCGTTCCCACAGGCCGCACTCGAGACCGCGTTTTCGTCCGCCCGGTCGACATATGACGTGACCGCCCAGCCTTCGCAGACGCAGGTGGTACAGCAAAACACCCAGCAAGCAAAGAGTCTGTGTAAGCCACAAATACAGACACGGGAACGGGAGTGGGAACGAGAACGGGAACGGGAACGAGAAAGGGGTGAGAAACAGTCAAAGCATGGGCGCACGTCCTCGGCCCCCAACGATCCAGCGGAACGTGGTCGCAAATTGCCATGTCCACCCCAACCTGATGATGCGAACAGTACGGGTGGCGGGGACGAACCAATCACAATGGGCGTTCCGCGTCTCCTGTTGGAGGACGGGGTTGGGGTTAATGAGGAGTCTGGATCGCAATCGGAACCCGAGCCTGAGCCTACGCTCGTCGCGCAGCCTGGCCTGAGCGATAAGAGTGGCCAATGTAGCCAGGACGGTGCACAAGGTGGGAAGACAAGGAGCAGTGGTGGGATGATCGATCGTCCGAGGAGCCGAGAACCGTCCGAGCCGCTCTTTTTTCCAGATTCTGACGAGGAAAAGGAGGGCAACGATACTACTGGGCAGGTTGACAAAGGGAAGAAGAAGGCAGTCGCTGAACCTGGACAGAACGGAGACGAACGTGCATGTCCTCTGCAATCTGTGCGCGGCGCAACCCTTGCCACGAGTTCTGCTATTTCAGCGTCTACGGCGACCCTGAGCCACACCAGACAGTCGTCGACTAGCATCCCTGATAAACCGCGTTCCGTACAGACTGTCCTGAGCACGCGCGGTGCGGCCTGGAATCTGCGGAAGGACGACGATGGAGATGTGGAGGCTGGGAGGGAACGAAAGCGGGCGAGGCTATCCACTGAAGGTGATCGTGTGCGGGAGAAGAGGAAGAGCTTCAGGTCGAGTCTAAGTCGGTTCTTGAGCGTTGGGAGCAAGACATTGCCGGACGAGGAGGAAAGTGAGAGCGAGAGTGATGAAGACAGGGATAGTGGGATGCAGAAACGTGTCATTCGTGCAGAAGAGGTTGATGAACTTGATGAAGACCACGAGGACGAGGAGCATTCGAGGAAAGAGACGAAGAGCAGACGAAGAGCAGGAAGTAATTCGTCTCAGGTGACGATGGTGATACCCTCTGATGACGAACGCGCGATGGACGTTGATGAGCCGTCATCTACCGTCGTCAAACCTTCACGCGCCGCTGCTTCTTCGATCCCACAGACTTCTGGAGGAGATGCTGCAGATCGAGCAGAGGACATCGAAATGCACTCGGAAGACGATTGGGCATTTTCATCCACCCTGGTCGGGACCTACGTTCCCCCCGCAGGCAAGACAATTGAACCAACCTCAAAGTCAAGATCTACTCGCCCTCTTGCGGAGACAGACACCGATTTCGTGACGCTCCGCGTGAACCTCGTCAGCATCGGGTCGCACTACCTGGATGTGTACAACCACCTCTCGGCCTCCCCGGAACTCCCGTCAACCCGTCCTATGCCAAGCTCGACGCTCCGTTCTGCCGTCTCGTCTGCCAATCTTGAAACCGCTGCAGATGATACCGTCGCCTCGGCCGCGCTCTCGCGGATCATTTCTAAAGCGGATTTCGAACACATGGTAATCGTGGGACAGTTTAATCTCGGATTCATCACCGTGCGGAAGCGGAGCGATACCACGCAAGGCGGAGGGGGAGGTACGATGGATGACCTATTCATTGTCGATCAGCACGCTGCGGACGAAAAGTGGAATTTTGAGACGTTGCAGGAGAAGACGGTCATTGCGTCTCAGAAACTCTTTCGGTGCGTCTTTCTTCTCTGTCTGACACTCGATGATCCTGATAATTTTTATTGCGATGTGGGGTGTAGGCCGCGGCGGTTGCAATTCACAGCGGCCGACGAGATGCTTGCGGTAGAGAATATGGATGTGTTGAAGCTGAATGGGTTTGAATTCGAGCGAGTAGAGGAACAAGAGGTGATTGGAGATGGGGAAGAGGAAGATCCGGAAGGTGTGAGGATGCGGTTACAGCTGATCGCGCAGCCGATGTCCAAGGATACCGTGTTCGACATGAAGGGTGACGTACCTCCTTTTGTCCAATCTCGCTCGACACGAGCGGATGCTGACCAAATCACCCGACAGACCTCGAAGAGCTCATCCATCTCATGCAGGACCGTCCGAGGGGGACGATGGTTCGGTGTTCGAAAGCGCGGGCCATGTTTGCGATGCGTGCCTGTAGGCGGAGTGTGATGGTAGGCAAGGCGCTCGATAAGACGCGGATGACGGCGGTACGTTGTCCGTTGATGTTCTCTTTTGTTCTCCATCTTCTTACTGTTCATCCCCATTGCCCGTTGGATGGAACCTTTGCGCCTCGTGTTCTCCGCACGGATAGATCATGCGACACATGGGAACGATGGATCAACCCTGGAACTGTCCACATGGTCGGCCGACGATGCGGCATCTCTCGGACTTGACGTCTTTCGGGGGGTATTCACCACCACGACGTATGATCGATTGGGAGGCGTATGGGGTGCATGGATCTAGATTTGAGGAAGTATGACCCACGGTTGCTTATCCTGGTATTGCAAGCGCCCGTCGAGGGGGCTTGGCTGCGCTGATAGAAGTCCTCAGAAATTCGCACCGTTGTCACTAGGGCGATCACGCGGACGAGACGAGTCGTCGACCGCTCGCAGGCCTTTACACCCCTGGGCTGTTATCTCTAACATATACGTCATCTACAGATATCTCACATGGTATATATATAGTGCTGATGCGCAATCTAGACGGACTTTTCCCCACACATATACCTCGTAAGAACTCCTGACTTTTTTTCTCTGACAGGATGTCGATCCACGCAGTGAAGCGCGAACAGGCGAATCTGGCATGGGACAATAGGTACGTCATAGTTTTTTCATCCCGTCCCACCTCCTGAGTTCTCCACTCGGCTTCTTTGTAGTATTCCACCCGTCTTGACGGTCTCTTCCGGATCTACCGTCCACTTCTCCTGTCTCGATGGTTCCAACGGCCAATTGAACCCCACCTCGACTGCCGCCTCCGTTGCTGCCATGAAAGTCGAGCTCTGCGTCCAAGTCAACGGGCCCGTGTACGTCGAAGGCGCTCAACCAAGGGACACCCTCCAGATCGACGTTCTTGACATCCAAACGGCAGATTGGGGCTGGACAGCAATCATGCCCGGTTTTGGACTGTTGGCGGACGAGTTTCCAGAGCCTGCGATCAAGATTTGGGATCTCACCGAGAATACGGGAGATAGCCAGAGCGCGGGCACGGGGGAGGTGCAACGGTACACGTATCTGAACAAGGAAAAAAGGATCCGCGTGCCGTTGCGTCCGTTTGCGGGTGAGATGGGTGTCGCGAGAGGTGCACCGGGAGCGTGGTCGACGATTCCGCCGTATGTGACGGGTGGGAATTTGGATACGAAGCACTTGACTAGAGGGTCGACGTTGTATTTGCCGGTCGAGGTCGAGGGCGCGTTGTTTGCCATTGGGGTGCGTCTTGGTTTTTTTCTCTTCAGGGAGTGGTCGCTGGTGTATTGAAGTTTTTTTTTCCGACGGTCGTGTGGTGTAGGATGGACATGCGGCGCAGGGCGATGGGGGTGAGTGACCGACAGTTTGTCGATCGGTCTCGCTGAACAGGATATCTGGGATCGGTTGGAAGAGGTCTGCGGTAGGTCGTCGTGTGCATGGGCATTTTGTGTTGACTGACTATGGGTAGGCACGGCCATTGAGACCCCGATGGACGTCACTGTGCGGCTCACCGTGCGCAAGGACAAGCCGTACACCAAGACGCCCCATTTCCGCACTGTAATGCCACATGTCAACGCAGATGAGTACTATTGCACGACAGGCGTCGACACGGGTGAGCCCCCTCCCCGCATATCCGTGTAGGTATATTGGGCGACGAGCTCGAATATGCATATGTAGACATTCGGGAAGCGACACGCTCGGCCGTTCGCAATATGATCACCTACCTGGTGGCCGAACATGGCCTGGACCGCGTGGAGGCATATATGCTATGCAGCGTCGCGGGCGATTTGAAGATGCACGAAGTGGTGCGTGGAAGGCGCTTCTTCTTCCTCTCGAGTCTGGTGATTGATGGTTGGTGGCAGGTGGACATGCCGAATTATGTCGTACGTTCCGTTTCCCCCCACTGTGTGTGCACGGTAATGATGTTCAATACTTGGAAAGATTGGAATGATGATTCCCAAGTCCGTACTTGGAGCTTCGGTGTAAGATGAGATGACGGGTTGCCAGAATGATACTTGGCTGTACTAACACCGCACTGGAGTTGAAAATCAACACAGAGATGTAAGCGACGTTGTGGTATATACAACAATAACGCGGGAGGCTTGCTGTGTTACCTTTAGGCCGGGGTAAGTCGTACCGCCGTATTCGCCCGGAACCAGCTGGTAAGGGCGCGCAACTTGAAGTGGGATTGGTTTTCTTCTGACATAACCCCTTCTATTTCCCCCGTTGAGCCATATTGCTTGGTGCTGTATTCTTCAGTACGTCGCTAACTCAGTCCAGCACACCCGGGTCTGTTGCGACCCCGATGACACAAAATCTTAATTTCTCGTTGTCCAACTATTTTTCAGGATCAGAGCAAAGAGCATCACTGGATCTCAGTCTCCATGTGCTTCCCTGACGTACTCTCTCACAATGACCAAGTTGCTGTAGTAACAATGTTTGAACAGTTTGAGTCTTGACACCGTCACGAACAACTGCCGATTCAACTCGACAGCTACCTTGGGCTATAAAAACCCTAGCTGCTTCATTACTATTTTCCCTCAGTCCCTCTGTAAAAACATCGCCCAGGCTTTTAGCCACTTCATTTACTGAGTGAAATTCTTCTCTTTGTGACCAAAGCAGCTCTTTTGGGAGTGCTTCATTTAAGACACAGTCAATGACGTCTATATGTTTTCCTCTGACAGAACAATCTCTGCTTTGAATGAATGGCGCCTGACTCGGACAACGCGACATCTTTTTGAAGTTTTCAAAGCCTTCAAGTTTTGCCCCTATGCCTTATCTCTCTCCCACCGAACGAGCCTTGGATCGCAGCTAGGTTAGGCCCACCAGCTCGACACCGATCTCACACCAGGTCAAAGACTTAAAAGGCGCACTGTCAGTGAGTCATCCCTCCCCAATCCTTCACCCATCTCCACTGTTGACTCAGAGGCTCTGCACCGCAGGCCGGTCAGGGTGGAGAGCCGCCTGAAGCCACGAAAGGGTCTTACCGTGACGCCGCTCTCGCAAGAAAAAGCTCCCCGGCGAAACCGTTGGGCAGAAGCGAGTCAGGGACGGACGAACCCACCAACTACCATTTGTTTGCTGCACCCGGTGTGTCGAATACAAAAGTAGGATGTGATGAAGCACTCCCAAAAGAGACGCTTAGGTCATAGGGTCCAGGGAGAGTCTCACTCGGTAAATGATGTGGCTAAAAGCCAGGGTGATGTTTTTATGGAGAGACTGAGGAGGAATACACAAAGTAGCTAGACTGGGTTTTTATAGCCCAAAGTAGCTGGCACTATATATGCGATGTCAGTCGCGACCCGCCCTTGAAAGCTTGACACCGTTGAGTTAAATCGGCGGTTGTTCGTGACATCACGGTGCCAAACCGTTACGACTCACAACTTCTCATTCTCATCCAAATATTATACCCCCTTCCTTTCTTGGCTACTAAATCTGACATTCGTACCGTTCAAACCTCATCCAAGTCCTTCAGTCACGTTCCGTTTATCGCTCTATTCCACGCTCGCTCCCACAGACCGCACT
>JBBPQP010000957.1:0-14917 GCA_038092555.1 Boletus subgraveolens
ACACGAACGGGGATCGGACGCCCGATTTCCCGTCCGCCATGCACGAGTGTACGAGGTCGAGAATGGGCGGGTTGGGAAAGATGAGGTCTTGCTGTGCTCGCGTGCCGTTGGAGAGGTTTCCGAGAAGGGGCAGTCTGATGAGATACGCGAGGAGCGTGTGGGCATTTGGCAGGGACGTGCCTCGCACGTGACTAGTTCACTGGAAGAGTCGAGGCCTTGGAGATGTAGCTCGTGACGAGGTCCTACCCCATCGAGCTAAACGTGAAGGTGATACCTTCTTCGCCCTCGAACCCACATCGTGGCATGAACATGCCTACCTTTGCGGAAGAGGGGGAGTCTTGATTGTGTCAGCCCTGGGGGTATGAACTGTAGAGAAGGTGTGGACATACTTGTTCGTTCCGAGAATTTAGTTTGTGTAGCCTTCTAGTGTCTACCTGATACCATCCCCATAGTAATTTTGCACATCGACAACTCACATGTCACTACCACAATGATGACAACTTCGGTGGAATGAGAACAAGCACTGAGAGATGATTCAGAGTGTGTGAATTGATGTATAGCAATTGCCCTCCGGGCACCCCTGGCCCCGAGGTTGGTTGGTAGTGTTAAGAACCAATATACATTTGATTGTAACATCTGAAAAATATACACAGGGACAAAGATGTTGGAGCTACAAAGCGGAACCTTACATACACGATAGATTATGGATAAACCTGAGCATGGTAAGTCTTAGCATGAAGTGAGTGATTGAGAGTAAGACGTACACAGTGATGTAGAAACTGATCAGGTCAATACGTTCATGTGGGATGTTGACAAACACTTGCTTTCTCTTGTGTGACTGCATTACTGCAAGTAACCCTCCTTTAAAGGTACATTCTTGTCCATGTAACATTGAAGTGATGGATGCACAAATTGCTGAGTTGATCTTCATTTCATCTGCCAGTCGTTGGTCGGTGAAGAATAGATCAATAGAATTTTGTAGCCAAATTTGTTTGCAATCAATAGTTATGTTGTCTAATGAATGTGAAGAAATGTATGATGGTAGTTCAGTGAAGGGTGGGGGTAGCGGGTCATTGTCACCTTTGTTGTTGTGTGGTGTTGGCAATGGTGAATCATCACAATCATCATCAGGGTCAGAATGCTGAGGGAGGTCGAGATAAATGTGGGCTTGTATGGTTACTTCTGATCCAGAATCTGTCATGGTCGTACATAGCAGAACA
The DNA here is from genome assembly GCA_038092555.1 of Boletus subgraveolens. Taxonomy (NCBI): domain Eukaryota; kingdom Fungi; phylum Basidiomycota; class Agaricomycetes; order Boletales; family Boletaceae; genus Boletus; species Boletus subgraveolens. The sequence continues at coordinate 1,221 of JBBPQP010000957.1, forward strand.
GCTACTTGCACAGGTGTGTTGCAAGTAGGTGTGAAAAAGAGACCAATAATGGAAACAGGATAATGCTGAGTAGTGATGTCCAGAAAGTTAGTGAAAGCAAAGGGTAAGGAGGACTCCTTACTCAATCATGCCTACATATAGCATGGTCCACAGCTGCAACTTCCAGTAAATCATCCATTGTATCTTGTATGGCAGTGGTTGCCTACAGAAGCAACAGTTAAAAGAAGTGGGAAAGTGTGAGTGCCTACACCTTTCAAATGACTCAGTGCTCATGACTCAATATTTCCGGTCTCAAGTTGTTTGAAAAGATGGTGCAAATTGTAATCAGTATTGATATGTTGCATTAGGGGTCATGCACATGAGAGACCATTTGAAAGAACCAAGAAGACATGTTACGAATGAATGAATGAAATGGTTATTGGTGCTCAGGATTCAACATTTCTGGTTTCAACCCATTTGTAAATAAGGGGTGAAGTGTAATCATTATCCTTCTTCCAAAAGGGTACTCCACTGTGTCATGCATACTGGAATTGTAGCCATTGACAATTTGCTGTGTTGTTTGCACAGGCAGGCAGGATACAAATTTTTGGACTGTATTGGTGAAATGATGAAGCTAGCAAACACAGAATACGAAGTTGGGACGATCCTAAACCCTTAACACACAACTATCAAATAACAACATTCTCTTTTGGTCTGTGAGGGATGGGGGGGGGTAGCGTTAGTGTCAGTTTGCTATCCCTTGTGAAGTAGCATAATAGCAATAAGTTCAAATTTGACATGCCAAGCATTCCAGATGTTGGAACCAGAAGTAGCATTGCTGGGGACATACCTCTGGATGTGAACTTCGACAACAATGATGTCTTCAGGGTTCACATCGTGGAAGGGATAGGCTTGTATTTGACTTTTGTTGGAATGAAATTGCACTCTACTGTCATAAATGGCAGTAAACAGTTGAGGCTAAAGGTTGAGGTTAGAAAGTATGTGCAAACACCAATGGGCAATGATGAACAACACTTCTGCCTTGTTCTCTGTAGGTACCAGAGAATGACATTGCCTTTACTAATGTCCATCTTTTGTGGTACACTGGAAAACATATCAACAATGCCATTCAACAAGATATTTGTTATGTATGAATGACTGGGAAATTGAAACCTCCAATGATTGCTTTTGTGTCTGCACCACCAGTGACCATGAGTGGTTCAATTTGAATTCCTACCATCTTTAGCAGCTCCCCATTTATTTTGAAAGCTGTGTTGATTACTTTACTGGTGACCCAGATGGTCACGGGTTCATGCCCATTTGAAGAACACCAGAATGAAGAATGATCGGAGAGAGCGCACTGTTCACCCCAAGAGAACATTTCAGGCAAAAGACCTAGGCTGAACAAATTGTTAAAAATGCTTGCATGGTTAGTGAATGTGTGGAGCCAACTGTACAATTATTAGTATGCTGTAGGTGTTGTTGGAGAACACACCTGATCAGATTATCTGGAAAATTCAGTAGTGAATGCTCCTTTAGTTCAATTGTTCGCATAACTGTTTGGGTGCTTGCAGTATGCTCAGATTCATTGGCTTAATAAAATGAGAGGTAGTGGAACAGTTCATTTTGTGCAAAGCTTACACGTGTTTGCTTCACTGTTGTCACCATTCTGTGCAGTGAGCTGAATAGAGTTGTGTATGACTGAACTACAGAGAAGAGCGAAGGTAGTCTTTGTTAAAAGAGAAATGGTGGATAATCATATTTATGTTTCAGTTGATTCGACCAAAGAACCATCCACAATTTTGGAGGAATGGTCAGAAGGAAGTGTGATCTCACTGACAATAACCAGTGTTAGTAATATGACAGAGAGGTGAAGGGAGTGTTGTATACATTGAGTTGGAAGCATGGACAACTTTGTCATGTTCACGGTCACCTAGTTCTTTGTCGGTTCTGCCAACAAACATTAGCAAAGTTGTAACATGCTGAAGTTCCTATGCCCGCCTTGTACATTTTTCTCTTTGATAACAGGCTTCGTTAAGACAAAGTTGTATGTGCTACAGGAACAGATGACTTGCTGATTATCTGCACTTCCATCAAGATCATCTGACGTGTCAACTTGATCTGCTCTTTGTTTTCCTACATGAGCCATTTTTGAGAGGGTGGGGGTAGAAAGAAACTAGGTACAGCAGTAATTAGCACTCTTATCTGTTCAAGCAGACTGAGCTTCATGGTCTTTGGACAGATGTTCAGATAGGGGTATGGTACAAGTTCAGGAGACCTTTAATAATCAATTTATGTTGCAAAGGAGGATGGTTTCATGGTGGCATCAGAGAATGAGTGACAGTTGCAACCAAAAAGATATGTCTGATTGGAGTAGAGAAATTGCACAGAGTGTGAAAGAAAGAGAGATAGATAGGGGGGAAGGTTTCATGGTGGCATCAGAGAATGAGTGACAGTTGCAACCAAAAAGGTACATCTGATAAGGCCAATCATGAATTTGATGTTGTCATAGAACAGAGTCCAGTTTGAGGCAAAAAGGTATGATGCAATCTATATTGATTGATGATTTCTTTGCATCGGTGAATGGGCAGCAGCATTCACAGGAGTAAATGTCTGCTTCGCAACTGAGCATGCATGAAGGCCAATTCGCAAGTAAGCACAAGAAAGGATGGAGGGGACCATCAAAATTGTACATTGGTAAGTCAAGTAGATACAAATCAACAAGCTCAGCACATGTTAAGGGTATGGCACGAAACTTCAAAATACTATAACACCCTATACATACATTGGTAAGTCAAGCACCACCAGACAATGATGTGCCAATTGGTGTGTCAGCGCAAGGAGTGAACATGAATGCTGATGGTTTGAGTATATTGGGGAGAGTGGTAGCAACAGCTTTCAGTTTGTGAAGAGACATCTTTGAATAATATTCAGTATAGTACACTCGTTGAGATTATCAAAGATGAACATGCGACGCATGGCTTTGGACAACTTGCAATACATGTTCTAAGTTTAGGTGAACATGAACACATCTTGTACCACAGTCGGTATGTCTGACAACAATGTCACAAGTGACAGTGACATCAACTAAGTCACTGGTAGCGAAGGTAGCAGGTGAGCAAGCCACCATTTTCTGATTATCGTCACAGTGTCCAAGCTGAAGCTTTTTCATTATGCACCAATCAGGTTCAAGTGATTTTGAGATTCCTGCTAGGTCATTGCATACATCCAATGCACAATGTTCATTCCCATTCTTGCTGGAAATCTGAGAACAGTACATGTTCAAAAATAAACAGTTCATAGAGAAGAAAAATTCGTACTTTTGTGAAAACACACCTTTGCATGTATAATTCATTGTCAGCAGATCCTTGTTCTTGCCCACCCACAAGGGCATGCACCACCCTTTGAATGTTTCTAATGGCATTGAGAGTTGGGTCCCATATGCCCAGTATGCCAGGAGAACATAACTTGAGATATTGCACTGTGCTGGCATGTCCTGATGATGTCCTGTGAATGGAGTGATAAATGAACATACAAACAGTGAACTTGAAAGTGTACTTATTCCATGTGCCAAATGTCGTTAAGTTGTGGCGACCAAGATTACTTTGCAGTCATAGTGTTACTGGCTGGACACAAGAGTTGTTTACTATTAAGGGTTGCTTGTAAATGAGGAGAAGTGAGTGACCACATTTGGATACATTAGGTTTCAGTACAACTACTGCCCAGTCTGTAATGTCATGGTAAGTGGGAGGAACATCTGGGGGCAATTCGTTTTCAATTCATTGAAGTTTGGAGGCTACATGATTGCCTAAGAGATCCTTAACAGGGGTCTTAAAAGGAGCTTTGAGACAGTAAATGCAATAGTTCATAAGGAGAGGCAGAAACACTTACAGAGAATAAATGACATGGCTTGCAGATGAGAGGACCGTCATCGGTGAGTACAAAATAAGAAGAAGGTAGATTTGTAATTACCTGCTGCTAGAGTTAGAATGGGAGTGATATGTAATTGCATATGCAAAAAACCTTTACAGTTATTTGAATTTTGAGTAACCCAGGACTAAACTTTAATGTTAAGTACCAGGTTTTGAATCTCTGCACAAGGCTTTCATTGCTTGAAAAATATACTCATCACTCACCATCAGAGAACATTCACCTTGGGTGTGTAATGGTGTCGTGTACATGTGTGCGGAAGTAATGACTTCTAATAGGATACATCTCTGTTTGACCATTATGCGACCAGTAACCTATTGGAACACAACTGTTCTGTTAGTTTTAACATTAAGCTCTAGTGGTGAAGTAACTAACAACTCACAGATGGTTCAGTTTCACAATAGTTGACTTACAGATTGCATGCCAGGGGAGATTATGGAAAAAGTAGTATTGCTAATGTCCATTGCAGACATGGCTTTATACAGAGCTATCACAAAGATGAATTATGCTTTAATGTGTAACGTGGTCTCTCATCAAGCGCAAAAGATCTTGACAGAGTTTGGAGTACCATTTTCATCCTACATGGAGATGATGAGAGTTCATTGTGCAGTGATATCCGGATCAATGGTGTTGTACATGTTCAATTCTATGCAGAATTGGTGGCCCAACAACATGGACTTGTACATTCCTAGGCAGAGGTTGGGCAGAGTCTTGTTGTGTCTTCGAGTGATGGGGTTCGTTCCAGTAACAGGTACCTCAAGGACTCATCAGTATTGGCGAATCAATGCAATTGCAAGCCTCACAAAGCTTACAAATGGTGATCGTACCATTGACATCATTGAATTATACTCTCACTCACCTCTTGCACTGATCTTCAAGTTTCACTTGACAGCAGTGATGAACTATATGTTGTCAGAGGGTTTTTTTTCAGCATACCCCACATTGACGAACATGCATCGGAGCTTGAAGAGTCCAATTCCATTTGTGCATTGCAATCCAATATACAGGACTATGTTGTGTTACAAGAAGTACAAAGAACGAGGATATTAATTAGTGTTCAACACCTGACAATGGGATGCACAGGAAGGAATCACGCACTCTTGTAGAAAGGCTTGGGATTGTCCTCATACAATCAGGACAACATACAATCATGGATGCTTGTTTGTGTCTTTTGCAGATGAAAATGAAGGATGGAAAATTGGAAAGGCTGTCACTGAAAGATGTTTCAACGACAGGAGGGCAATCATATGGCACCTCAGAGGTTGTACCTGTGAAGGTACATACAAACCCTTGAAACTGTTCAGCACCACTATTGCAGCACACTCGCCATTTTAAAAAAGAGAAGTTCAACTTTCATCTTCAGGAGTAGTGATCCTTTTCATATAGCAAATGTTGAAAAACCTTCACCTTTTCATTGTATCTCTATGTATGTTTCAGCATGGTTTGTTTACTTGTGTTTTGCACACATGTAAGATTTTGCAGTGAATATATTTTATGATATGGTAGGCAAAATATATACTCAAGAGGATATAAAGCATTATTCATTCTTGGTGTTAAGAAGAAATCTCACAAAGGAGTATTATGAGGTGCAGCTAGCAAGATACAAGTTATGCATGTATTTCGTAGGTAGATTAAAGTGTATGCCACACTTTTAGTTGCATATTTGAGAAGTGCAAAGCTTCATTGAGTAACTGAGTCAAGTGTACTAAGAGGGACTGAGAGTGGACTCAAAATTCTCTTTCATACATTCAGAAAGTGAGTGAAGATGTTCTAACTCATCTTGGAATTCACATGATTGTTGTTGGTATATTTTGTGTGATGGAAACCAGTGTAGGATTGCCAATGCTGACAAGCTCTTTGTGCATGAAAGCATTACATACACACTCTGTAAAGAATGAGAGCCAGACAGATCAACAATCACAGAATTCATTGAGTGACCTTGAACCTTATAGTCTGTGAATGCAAACATGGAAAGTAATGGAAGTTGTTGTCTCTGGATATTGTATCCACTCCCATTATCATCCACAAATCTGAAAGAAGTTTTTACAGGTGTGATAGGCACAACATCAGGATTGTTCACAATGGCTCCAACATCTGTGTTTGGAATGCGCACATATGCACAATCTGCAATCCAGTTGCCAGAAGTGCTCAGACGGTACGTAACATGTTCAACAATACCCTGTGCACCATTTACAATATTGTAGTCCAAAGCTAAGTTCTCAGTAACCATCACTGGCATTCCAGGACAGAGCGGTAGCAAACCTTGCACATCTTTTGTTTTACTAGATGTCAGATTCCACAATCCTTGCTGTACAGTGTTAGATAATGAACATTTCTGATATGTGTCTACAGAATGATAGTAATGCATATCTTGTTCCACAGCTGCTGCAAAGCTGCATGCTTTCCATTTATTAATTACATCTCTGATACTTTTTGTAGTGACAACAACAGGGGCATCAACAAAAGCATCACATGCAGCAGGATCTTGTGCACTGAGATACTGCAAGCGTTGTTTACTGAGCACCTCATAGTTAGGCTCACAATAGTTTGTTCCATCTCCAATCTGAACAGATGAGTGTGGGAGGAAACCATCCCAAGCAAGGCCCAGATGCAATCGATTTAACAAGTTTACAAAGGCAGGATCAGTTTTTGATCTCCAATTTTCCATCAATTCCACAATGTCTGTAATTAAACACCAAAGATATGCTCCATATAAAGTGCTCTGACCTTCTTTGGTTGCAGAAACATTAGCATCCAATTTCTTCACCAGTTGATGACTAAACAGAGCAAGCTTGTGAACAGGTTTCAATTGGCCAAAGTCACCTGTGAAAATTATGTTTATGCCTCCAAAAGGCTTGAAAGCAGCAATGGGATCAGCTGATTTCACTAAGCAAAGACATTGTAATATGTTACATAGCATCTGAGTGGAGATGAGTGAGATCTCATCAATTATGAGATATTTTACATCTTTCCAAATAATCTCTAGCTCTGCCTGGTTGACACAACATCATCCTTTAGGTAACAAAGTAAGCACATGAATCATATTACCTTTGATAAGTACAGCTGCACAACCTGTCAGTGCAATTATCTGCAATTTCTCATGTGCTTCAAATTGTGTAAAGAATGCCAAGAGTGTGTTTATGACATGTGACTTTCCTGAACCACCAATACCTGCTATGTGTAAACGTAACTGATCCTTACTCTCTGTAATGAAATGGTTGGAAACAATCTTAAATGCTCATAACTGGTCTTTGTTGTCACCTACATATACCATTTTCAAAAATGATGTGGTGTAATGTAACATCATCAGTGGACATAGGATGAGATCATACGTGTGTTTTAACAAATTCATCAGGAAGGCCAGTAACAAATATGGAGGGCAAGACATGTCATTGTCATGTGGGAGAAACAGGATGTTCATCATGTATGGTGGAGTCTGACCATTTCCATTTTTTTAAGGATTGCATCAATGACGTATAGTGCTTGATGGTTGCTAGCTCTTCTGCAGTTGATATTGAGCAACAGAGGAGATCAGAATAAACAGCAGAGTTCTGTAGCACAGGCAAGTTAAACATGTTCGCTCTTTCCAATGCTGTCAAACATCACTCACATCTGAAAGCATACTTTGTGGAACCATGTATTCTGCTTTGTCATTACCTGCAAGTTCACATAAACCTGAATTAAGCACGGATACTTGTAAAGAGTCTACTCCTTCACATTGATGTGTTTTGTTGAAGATGTCAGTGACGAAACTCTCTGTTACTTCACCAGAATCTCTGAGCTTGTCACATGCGTCCTCACACTCTGTTTCTACTTCCAAATTTCAAATAATTCCAAGTTCATACATACATAAAGTTGTCCATTCATATGCAGCAGTCCAAGTTTTGTTGTTGCTCTTCAGGTCTGAAATTTCATGCCACAGTTTGAACAGAATTAGCATCACTCTACACCATAAATCATAACCATCACTACATGCAGAATTGCGAGGTAAGTTACATCCAGTTAAGACAAGTATACAATGCTGGGAACGTATACACACCATGTACAGTTCAGATTTCAGGTGTCCTTCAAGGAAGCAACCCCACTCTGCTGCCTTTCAACCTGCACAAACATTCTCTTGAATAGGATTGTCATATAGTTGGGTGTGAACTCTAGAAGATCTGTTCTGAACTTGATCATTTTCTGCAGACACAAGTAACTTCTCTGTGAATTCACAGAAATGCCAGAAAGACATCATGTTGAATGTACCAGACTGAGGCCTAAACAGATAGTCACTCAGAACATCAGTGATCTGTAGCACATCTGAACCAACAGTTATGGAAACTGCTGAATGTTCATTCATGACTTCTTTGTCTATGAAGGGTTCAACTTTGAACTGTGCAATATGTTGGTGTATCTGTTGCCATGAAATGGTTACAAATGAATGACTTTTGTAGTGGTCCCCACCACCTATGAGATAGCTCATTACTTGTTGATGTGATGTTTCTTGCCAAGACATTAGAGCATGTACTGACTTGACAAACAGATTCTTTTCTTTCATATGTGAGTCAAATGGTGAAAAGTCACATTGTTCGTTACACCTGAGTGTGTACTTGATAGCATCCAAACCAGCATGTATGGACAAACTGTTTTTAGTAATATAATCAGTAACATAAAATACCAATGCCTTTGCAGCAGGTTCCAAACCTACAGTGACTCCAAAAACCATTGCAATAACTAACCCTGATGCAGTGCGCGAAGCGCACTGCAAACACCCATGGGAATTACACTTAGCCTTGGTGAGACGAAATATAGTACATACTCCTGGCTACAAATCGACCCTTGGGTCATGTGATGTGATGCAGGGGCTGTGGAGATATGCTCATTTGAAAACAGCAATACCATTGCAATGGTTTTTTCACTTTTGTCAGAAAGGTGGAATCCTAGCAAAATCAAATAATATTTGGCATTGTTTGGTCATACAAACAAAGATACACATATAAATAGTATGTCTGAGTTTGAAACAGTTCACATGCTTCTTTATTCTCAACCACCATTATCATGAGATCTTTGTCTACTATTCAGAAGAATACCATCCTCTCTATGCTTGATGCAGGTCACTCTGCTCACCACATTTCCTCTACCACTGGTGTCCATGTCTCCTCCATATCCAGACTCCACTCCAAAGAGCATTCTGAGCTCCAGAAGTCCACTGGAGGCCATCCATCCAAGCTTTCTCTAGCCAATGTTTGCCATGCCATCCATCTTATCACTACTTGCAAGGCAGAGAATGCTGTTCAGGTGACCAAAACCCTCACCAATATTATCAACAAGCCTCTCTCCCCCAATACAGTCCACCAGCACTTGAAAAAGTCTGGCATGAAGGCTATAGTCAAGTGCAAATGGCCTCTTCTCACTGTCAAGCATCACAAGGCTTGTTTGGACTTTGCTTATGCTTACAAGGACTGGACTCTAGAGGACTGGAAGAAGGTGGTATGGTCTGATGAGACCAAGATCAATCACCTTGGGTCAGATGGATGCAAATGGGTGTGGAAAAAGCCAGGTGAGAGGCTTAATGACAGGCTGGTGGAGGGGACTGTTAAGTTTGGAGGAGGTTCTGTGATGATGTGGGGGTGTATGACTTGGCAGGGAGTTGGTTATGCTACCAAGATTGATGGTAGGATGAATGGGGACCTGTACCTTCAGATTTTGAAGGATGAACTGCTGGATACCCTGCAGTATTATGGTCTTCATCCTCCTGACATCATCTTTTAGCAAGATACTGTAATGACCCCAAGCATACCTGCAGAAAGGTGAAGGAATGGCTAGAGGAGCAGGAATTCCAGACTATGGTGTGGCCTGCACAGTCTCCTGACTTAAATCCCATTGAACACCTTTGGAGTTGTCTCAAGAGGAGGCTGGTAGAGCATGAACATTCTCCTAATGGAATCCATGAGTTGTGGGAAAGGATTCAGGTGAAGTGGGAGAAGAGTGAACTGTTTCAAACTCAGACATACTATTTATATGTGTATCTTTGTTTGTATGACCAAACAATGCCAAATATTATTTGATTCTGCTAGGATTCCACCTTTCTGACAAAAGTGAAAAAACTGTTGCAATGGTATTGCTGTTTTCAAATGAGCATATCTCCACAGCCCCTGCATCACATCACATGACCCAAGGGTCGATTTGTAGCCAGGAGTATGTACTATATTTCATCCCACCAAGGCTAAGCGTAATTCCCATGGGTGTTTGCAGTGCACTTTGCGCACTGCATCAGGGTTAGTTATTGCAACGGTTTTTGGAGTCACTGTATATACTTGATGTCCATGTTGCATTGTACAAGGAAAAGAATGACATCGTTAAAGTTGTTGATATGAGGATGTAGCTGCCAAAGCAGTACTGATAGTGTATCTGGATCAATTTCAGTAACAGCGTGTGTTTCACCATTAATTCACATTCAGCAATGAGTATCATCACAAGGCTCACCCTGTTTTAAATGCTTCCAACAAGTCTCTGTATGTTCATGCCAGTTACACGCCATGGCCAAATGAGAAACAAACTTCACAAATTCAGCCCAAAACTCCTCTTCACCCAACTTGGCAATTTCAGGCACAACTTCTAATTGTGGGTCCATGTCACCTTCTTGTAATTGTGGTCTCAAAGGATTAAGTTGTATTGTATGCTGATTAGGCAATTCACACTTAACATTCGACTCTAGCCAGTGAATCACATTTTGTCGGTAAGTAGCATCAGATCACATACAATCACACAACAATGGTGGATTCGGATTCCCTTTCAACCAGAGAAGCAAATGGCAATGCAATGTACCCCTTTCTTGCGCCTCAACCATTCCATAATAAGCCTCGCACTCACTGAAAAGGCCTGTACCACATCCACCTAACTTGACAATTATATTTAGAAATGCAGACAATATCTCATTAAAGAAAAGAGCAGTGACAGCAGGATAATGTGCAACAAAGAAGGCTCGTTTGAAGGTAGACATTGCTTGCCACTCTTGAACACGAATGTCACCAATCAAGCCTAGAAGAGAATTCCACATATCTGCAGGATTAATAGTGATAAACAATGCAAGTGTACCAAAAGTGCAAATGAGACCCCATATCTCATTCTGTCGACACTGTTTGTACCCTGAAGAACCAGGTGAGTGATTAGAAACAACTTGCAGTCTTTTTAAGAGCATCAATGCCTCACATTGCAAATCATTTGCAGGTAATGCATGAGGGTCAGATTGCCACCTTTGTATCATGTCTGTGAGAGCAGGTGCAACTTTGTACAGCCGTTCTCCCAGTTGAAAGCAGAAATTGGCAGAAATGCGAAATGTCAAAGAACAGTTCAGTTCATGCTTCTGGCATATATTCCAACATACAAAAGCAAAGGATGGATCACACTCAAACCGTGAATGATCTTGCATCAACAGATTTCACACCTGTTGAGCAAATGACAATTGATTTGATTGTTCATGTCCAGGTTCATAGAAACCACCAATCCCAAAAGGATCTAGATATGGGAAAAGCCATGTAAGCAATTCCAGATTATCCTCATTGACTATGTCACTACCACTTCAAACTTGTACAAAGCACTTTCTATCCAAGCACCATGCAAGTGCTCATGCCTTCATCACTTGTAAGTTACATGGTGAATGGTCACCTTTGGTGTATCCAACTGACTCAAGCAACAGATCATTCAAATCAGCTCTAAAGTTAGTGCAATCTTCCATCAAACAATCCTCAAGTCTAGAACTGTAAGAAGATGTATTCTGCACGTTGCCTTCGTCATGTAACAATGCTAATTCTACCACTTGCGGAAAACCTGCATTACTGTTCCCTTCATACAAATTATTGATCTTATGCTCATTCACAGTGACTATTCCTCAATACCATGTGTTATGGAACACCAAAATTTGAGCTAGTGTACATACTATTGACTTGTTAATGAGGACAGGAGGGTAACTTTTGATCATATTTGCTGATACATTCATGTTAGAAGAAACAAATAATGTACACATTGCATTTCTTTGTTCTTCATGTCCAGGAGGGATCACAAACCGTAATTGTAAAGTATCTTGAGGAAGTATTGCTACATTATCTTTCACATAACCCTGCAAAGTTCTTGAATCACTAACATGGTACAATTTATTGGACAGAAGGTAAGATATTCAAGTAGCCCTGGCTCTTGCCACTAACATCAAATCAAACATCAAAGCCTTTTCAAAAGCTTCATTGATGTTGGGCAGCAAATGCTCATAAGCATAATATTGAAAATTTGCAAGCATATCAAGAGGCATTCAATGGTAAGAATCCAAACAACAAAAACACAAATTACAAATGTCAATGTTTCCTCGAACCCACAGTGTATGCAAACCTTTTGCATATGAGATAGCCCCATCATAAGCTTGTAAACTGCATGAGTGTGGTAACACCTCAGGAGACAACAACTGATTTCTTAGTAATGTAAGATCTAGATCATGTGAAGGGACAGTAAGAAGGTCAGAACTCTTAAATTGTTGTGCACAAACAGCACATGGCTTCTGCTGTTGCACACTATTACACATTCGCTCTTGCCATTCCCATATGATATCAAAGCACAGAGTGTCAGTTGGTAAGTGAGGAAACTCATTGGAGTCACAATCTGGTTGGGTTTGGAATTCAGACATTGTACATATAGGTGGACTGACAGAGATGAAATGCACAAGTGTTGAACAAGCAGTGGAATCTGAGCAAGTGTGAGCATGCAAGAGATGTTTTCTCTCATCACTATTAGCTCTACTGCCACATGTTATGATTATGATCCGTAGTCATACAAGTAGACACGAAGTGTAGGCCACCTTGAGCCTAACTTTTGTTGGTCCTAACGGCATAGGATTCCTTCAAGCCTAGATGCCTGGTGATGAACAATGAGGGATACTAGTAGAAGTATCCTGAGGGCAAGGACGACTGAGAGTCCAAGACATGTAAGGTCGGATGACCTTGTCCTAGGAGAAAGTCTTGGATGGCAAGGTCATTGTCAACACGGACAGGTTCTCTGGACGGGAGTGAAGAACCTAGAGACTAGCCAATGGCAATGGGCCGTGGCTGGGGAGCAACAATGAAGTTGCTGGACTTGACAACTCTAGAGAAGACTCTAGAGTGTTGACAGCGATGGAGTCCTTCAGCGAAGGAGGAAGGAGGGAAGGGCAAAATAAGAGGTCAAGCAAGGGGAGGGTTGCAGGGAATGGATGATGAATACCACAAGAGTAACCATAAGGTGTATACTTTAGGTGTCAGATCAAGGTTAGAGAGAGAGAGGTGTTTGAACAGAGTTCAAACTTATATACCCTGGCCATAAGGGCTTTAGGGCAGGTATATCCCAATCTGGTAATGGTGGTCCGTGTGCAGTCTAACCTAATATGGTAATAGTCCATATCCATAAAAGGAAACCCAGAGTCAGTGTGGCGAGGTTATTGCCCAAAATGGCAGGAGGGGTCTGCCATGGGAAGTTCACAAGCGAAGGGATGCGTCGTGGAAATTAGCATGGCACAACATGTTGTGATGGCATATGAGGGTCTTATGAGTGAAGTGAGGTTGGAGCGCAACATGAGGTGGTGGCAATGTTGAGGTGAGATCTGGCCTCAACTGAGATGGAGATTGCCAAGGAGCACAGGAGGATGGCTGTGCACGGAAGACACCAAAGGAAGGCAGTGTAGGACAGCTACCGGGGAGATCTGGTGGTTCAGCAGAAGGGCTGTGGGGAGCTGGGTTGGAAGGGCATAAGAGTGGCCCTAGAGTGGATGAAGGGTGGGAAGATCC
>JBBPQP010000958.1:0-14915 GCA_038092555.1 Boletus subgraveolens
TCTCACTATCCTAGAACATAACAGAGGGTCAGGGCCTCAACATCACCACATTCCTGCCAAATTCCTGAAACCAGCACTACTGAGTGGCAGCAGGAATGATAAATATGTGTTGATCCTGACTAGTGAGCACTTAGGCCAAATCCACCCAATTATGAAGTATCACAGAAAGAAGGACATGCAATTGGTGGGATCCTGGTGTCCATGTGAAGATATTTGCCCTGCCTATTGGTTTTCCTGCTAATTATACCTACTCCATATATTTTTTCATATGATCCCCTTAATTTATTATCTCCCACACATCAGGCCAGGCATGGACCAATAATTGCCAGTATATCACCCTCTCATTGTCCATTTACTTGTAACAAGTCCTAAAATATTTACTTTAGAGATAGCTAATGCAACATATAAAATATATTATTTTCATAACAACAACAGTGCTGTCTTAATATTATCTGTGAAAACAATAATTGAAACACTTAGCATTGAAAGATAATCTTGTAACAGATGTTATGATGGATATGGAAAGTGATATTATGAATCTAATTTTATCCTATTCAAAATTTCACTTCAAAGTTAATGTCGAGAAAGTATTTAAACCACCACCAAAATATAATATGTTATTGGCCTTGTAATATTTATACATAATATTTTATGTTGGTTTAACTTTTGAAATACATTACAAGTGGCTCTAAATATTGGAAATCCAGATGTGTGGGTGGTGTGGACTACCATGCCATGTGTAGTGTGATCAGTCATATCACATGCCATGTCAGCCATTATACCATGGGCATCCTGGATGTCCACTCTGTGCATAAGCTTTAAGTCACATGATTCCTACATTTTATTTAGTATTTCTATCATACATATCTGAATGGATTTGCATCAATTTAGGCTTCTTGTAAAGATTTTTATACTACTGTTTTTACTATTTGGTCCATATCTTGCTCATTTCTTATCTGTTTTGCATAAAGAGGTTTATTGGAAAGCTGACATAAGTGCTGTTTCTGTGTGCACAATGGGCATCCAGGATGCCCTCTCTGTGCACAGCTTTCACAGTCATATCATTTCCATACTACTCTTTGTGCTATTTAGCTCATATCCTATTTATTTTTCATTCATTTTGCACAAAAAAGGGCTTGCTGGAAAGCTGATGTAAGTGCTGTTGCTGTGTGCACAACAGGTATCCAGGACACCCACTCTGTGTACAGGCTTCAAGTCATATCATTTATACACTATTGTTTTTACTATTTAGTCCATACCTTACTTATTTCTAATCTGTTTTGCACAAAAAAAGATTTATTGGAAAGCTGACATAAGCACTGCTGCTGTGTGCACAATGGGCATCCAGGCAGTAAACTCCTTATTTTGCCACAGTGACCACAGTAATAATATATTATCACAGCAACTTACAACACCACACTTGCATCATGTCACAAGCATCTAGTATAACAGTACATATCATTATAGTATATATACCAGCAAGCTAATATAGTCCAACAGTACTACATACATACCTACAAATACAACAGAGCATGAAAAAAATGTAGCAAAAGTATAACTAAAAGATACAGCAAAAATGTAGCAAAAATGCATACAAAAGTGTACCAAAGATGCTTACAAAGTGTGGCAAAAGTGTAGCAAAAGTGTAGTCAAAATATAGCAAAGATACTGTATTTACAAAGTGTAGCCAAAGTGTAGCCACAGTGCAGTGAAAATGTATACAAAAGTGTATCAAAAATGCTTACAAAGTGTGGCCAAAGTGTGGCCAAAGTGTAGTCAAAGTGTAAAAAGTGTAGGGGTAGTTATTGTGACCACCCCCATGTATAAGACCCAGCCCAAAGTTTGATTGAGTTTGCCATGGGGTGCAAGAGGTATGAGTTTAGATGTCCACTAAATCATGGTTTTTTTTTTCCATTTTTGGACATTGCTTATCAAAGTGTAGCAAAAGTGTAGTTCTATTAGCAAGAATGTACAACATTAGCATTTCTGGTAGTATTGCTCATTTTTTTTCCACACAGCCACCAAAAAATTCTGGTGGAGTCTAAAAATGGCAAAAAAGTGATTTAATGGATACTTAAACTCATGCCTCTTGCATCCCATGGCAAAGTCAACCAAACTTTGGGCTGGGTCTTATACATGGGGTGGCTACAATGACTATCCCTACACTTTTGCTACACTTTTGTATGCATTTTTGCTACACTTTGACTACACTTTAACTACACTTTGTAAGCATCTTTCCTACACTTTGACTATACTTTGGCCACATTTTGTAAGTATCTTTGCTACACTTTTGTATGTATTTTTGCTACACCTTGATTATACTTTGTAACCATGTTTTCTATACTTTGGCTACACTTTGCTACATACAAATGTTTATATTTATTCTACTTGAATGAAAGTCTGTTTGATGACATGCCAAGATATAATAAGTGTGACTATTCAGAATAGTGCAAAAGTGTAGTAAAAGTAAGAAAAATGTGCACAAAAGTGTAGTAATAATATCTAGTAAAAGTATACTAAAAATGTGCACAAAAGTGCAGTGATGAAGTGTAGCAAAAGTGTAGTATATAAAGTAAGTGAAAGTGCACCAAAAATGCGTACAAAAGTGTAGCAAAAGTAAAGTAATAGGGTATAGTAAAGCATTAAAATCTGGACACTGTATAGTGATCAGATTTTGTACAGTAATGTTATGTGGTATGCCTATACAGGGGGGACCTATCTGTAACACTCTAATGACTGTGATTTATTGTAGTGTACTATACAGTTTTACACAGTATCTAATGGGTTTGCAGATGCACCCTCATCATCACATAATTTTCACATTCTATATAGTAGTATATCTCAACCATTTTCCATAATTTTAGGCTTATTGCAAAGCTGACATAAGTCCCTCCTTGTGTCCACCACAGGCATCTAGGATATCCACTTTACACACTGCTGCACAATTACATTCCTTCTATACTCTGTATTATTTTTATTGTATCCCACTCATTTCTCAATCATTTTCTTTAATAAGACCCCATTGCAATGCTGACATAAGCAATGTTATTGTGTTCACCACAGGCATTCAGGACACCCATGGTCTGAGCAATCTACAGTATCATCTATTACATCATATATAGTGTCATTTATCACAGAACAGGCATCCTAAAAGCCCATTTCATCTATAATGTCATTAACCTCCACCAGATACAGGTCCCTCTACAGGTCTCTCTGGTCATCAAGCAGTATATCGCGCTGATCCTCCCGTCCATATCTTTCCTTCCAGTCTGGATGGGCAGATAAAATTGAATGTGATATGGATGGGCAGATAAACATTGAATGTGATATGGATGGGGTATGATGAGCTTACCTAACTCCATGGTGTCCTGGCATTCAAGGATGGTCTCAGGGTGCGCTACCCTCCATGCCCCAGTGATGTGGTATTCATGTTGACCAACAAAGTATTCAGTGTTGAGGTACATGTCAAAGAGGATAGATTGGTAGTTAGAATTGTCCTCCCTTTTCCTGGCTATTGTGAGAAGGCCCTCAACCATCGCGTCCATGTATGCAAGAAATCCCTGCCAGCTCTAGTGCTTAAATCATCCCTAGGAATGCAACAAAGGTGCTCATAACCACTTTTTGGATACTGCTGACAGTGTGTGCATGCATCTCATCAATGCAATCCCTGCATATCATCAGATTTCCAGCACTCTTGGCTTTAATCACCTCAGGCAGATCCTTGTAAGCAATATGATCAACATCTGTGGGCTGGGTCTTGAATCCATCCCACCATGTCATCTCCTCTCAGGTAACACTGCCAGCATTCTTTATAATCTTACCCAATTTCTGGTGCAGCTTCCATTCTTTTGTGGTAGGCAGGAGCAGCTCATAATCAGACTTGGTGTTGCTAAATGGTATTATGTGTTTGAACAGGGTCTCTGTTTTTTTGATCACCTCCATTCTCCATTTATTTCAATGATGTGACATATAGCATTTGTTGGATGTTTGCAATGTATTTGTTGAGCACATCACTTTCAAATGGGGTCAAGCTGCTTGACATCTTTGGAACTGGACAAGAGCTGTCCTTCTTCACCTTGCAGGGATTTTTGACTGCCAGAGTATAGCTTTTGATAATCACCCCCACATATCCAATCAGCTGCTTGTCTCAGATGTTGTCAGAGATTTTCCTTTTCTTCATTTGCAATTTTTGTGTCTAGCATACAAGGGGCAGGAGATGGCTTTGTCAGTACTTCACCAACAAAGATCACAGCTGAAATGATGTTCTCATGTGACTGCATGTGCACAAGTATAGCATATACTTTCACTCATTTTGTCAACTGCTTCATCCATGTCTTCCATCATATGGAAGAGTGCTGCCATGTAGGTTATCCAGGACTAGACATATTGGTCTTCTCCTTGGCTACCACCTTGTGCTATTCAATGACTATTCTCACCAATGGTTCAACAGATACTGTCATCTGATGACAAGTCAATCAATGACAGACAAAGACACACATTCACACTTACATCAATAATCACTTTGTCAAGTGTGATCTTCTTGTTTACATAGAGTCTTAAGATAATAGGGAGTAAAAACCTATTTGGCAATAGAAGTTCCAATAGAAACAGTAGTCCATTGATAATCCACTCTGTGTGGAGCCAGTTATTGTTATTTTGGACTCCATAGTAACCACCCTTTTCCAATCTAGATCCATGTCCTCTGTTGCATTTCATGCCACCTTGGCACAGTGATCATAAACCCAAATCCAGTATTTATCCATTGCTGCTATGTACTCCTCTTTTTCTGCAACATGTCTCATCCCAAACTTCTCAAAGATGTTGGTCTTTGACATCAGATCAACAAAGTCTGCTGTCCATTGGTCCAGGTATAGCTTGTCCAGACATTTATATTCCATGTCATACACATGTATGCATTCCATATCTTTGATGATGGCATTGGCACTGAAATTGCAGTGTGTGTTGACATCAATCCCCTGCTCTACTGCATTGTAGTTTATAATAGACAGGCTAGGTAGCTCAAGTGGCAACAAGAGGAATCTCATCACCCAGGTCATATAGTTGGCAAACTTTTCCATCAGCTATGATGAATTTCATGTTAGTATATGTATGTCATATGGTCTGTCCAAATTGATTGACTTACTCCCCTATATACTGGCAGCCAGCTTATGAGATGGTGTGCAGTGAGTCCAGCACCTGCCATTATGCCATGGAAATGTTTCCACACACACAACTTCATCACTACCATGTACAGACTCTTTTCTTTCAATGTTTTATATAGATGTGAGATGAACATCAATTGAGCACACAGAGAGTTGATGTGAGATTGTCATTGATCTGCTGTCATCAATGCCATCATCAGCAATACTGATACATATTATATACTTGTGCCAACTTACTCAGGTCCATGAATTGAATCAATCATACTCCATGTTCTACAAGGTAGTCTTTTAATGCTTTCATTGTTGCCGTGTGTTTCTGTTTTTCCACAATTTGTGTTGCAGTCAAGAGGTTCTTTTTTGTAGCCAAGTATCTGTAGTAGACTTTGCCTATATTATCTTCTGACCTCATGTAAATCATTTGGTGATTTCCATTGAATAAGATGGTCTATTTTTTGTTGAACTTTGCTTGGGTCCATATTATCCTGTTTGAGTAAACACTCTCATGCATCCCCTCTAGCAAGTTGAGCTTGATCCAATTCTTTTCCATGCTGAATATGATCAGTTTTCCACCTTTTTGTTTTGCAGCCTTTTTTGTTGATTGAACATGGTTGATTGTCTAAACCATCATCTTGGGACCACATCCCAGATCATTGTTGTCCACAAATGTCATCAGAGCATAGCCCAACATTGCCTCTTTGAGGTCACTATGGATTGATTCCATGACATGCTGGATGTCTTTATGTCTTGGTTTTTTTTTAAGTTTATTAGTAACTACTTTGATTGTGTATGCAATGATATATGCTTATTGGAACCTTCACCTTTGGAACTTTGCCTGCTTTGCTCTTCTCCTTTTGTGGCTTTCATTCCCATTCCCTGTGATTATTGTGTATGTACATATTCCATATATTTATGCAGTGTGAGCATACTGAATTGTCACCTTTGCCATCTCAATCTTCTCCTCCTCTTCATTCTGGAGATTATTATCAATACTGCAGTTACATAATATATAAAACAGCTTGCCATATGCACCTTGCCTGGCCATCATCACTTTGAACTTCTTCAATAGATATTGCTTTCAATTTTCCCTTGTCCTGTTTCTTGGCAGCAGCCTGTGACCCCTGAGCATAAGTATTTCATATACTTGTGCAACAATATCATTGCTATATGATTACCTTGCACATTCTCAGAGTGATCTCCTTGATGCCATTCTCATTGTTGCCATCACTGCTGGCCACCAGATCATTTTTAATATCCTACACATTCTAAGTGACAAAATATCACAAACTTCAGAATAGGCTTTCTAGAGGTTTTCCATGCTTCCGATGCTTCTGGAGGTTTCCCATGCTTCCAAAGTTTCCAGAAGTTTCCATGCTTCCAGTACTTCCGGTACTTCCTGCACTTCTGGCACTTCCAAAAGTGTAATATTTTTGATATTAATTCCACTTGTTCTGGTACTTCTGGTACTTCCAGAAGTAACACCATAAAAAATTGCTTGACAATATTCCCTTTACATACCCATTTTTTACCCAAGTTCTCTTCCCTGAGACTAATTAAGGTACAAGTGTGCCTCAATCACATACTACTTAATATCTTCACTTCACTCCCAAACACCTAAGTTGTTTTCATCCATCTTAGGCAGCAGCTGAGGTGAGTTGCAATCTTCTTAATATTTACTCTTAGACTAATGTACCATAGCACCAGTCTACTCTGGCATTGCTAGGTAAATACAGTTGTTTTCGCCCATCTTGGACAACAGCTGAGCACTGGTCTACTCTGGCATTGCTAGACCTCTGCTTTTAACACTAAGTGAGAAGGACTTGTCAGGGTATGATATACATACACTTGCCTCACCTGCCTGGTCTGTGACACCCTCATCCACCTAACACATTAATTAACTGTCTAATCTACAATCATAATCACTCACTGCCATGGTCTTGTCAGCTGTGGTCAGATGGTCAGATAATTAGATGGTAAAATATAGTTAGATATTAAAGTGTCAGACAGCTAGATATGGTTATATATTTAATTAGATTGTTAAAGTAGTCAGATGGTTAGATGGTCAGATATTATCAAATGTTGTCAAAGAAGTAGATGGGTGAAGTGGGTAGTTAAATGCAGTTTTAGATGGTTAGATGTAGTTAGATAATCAGATAATCAAACAGTTATATCAGATGGTC
Organism: Boletus subgraveolens; assembly: GCA_038092555.1. NCBI lineage: Eukaryota > Fungi > Basidiomycota > Agaricomycetes > Boletales > Boletaceae > Boletus > Boletus subgraveolens. The sequence continues at coordinate 7,340 of JBBPQP010000958.1, forward strand.
AAATGTAGTCAGATGGCTAAATGATCAGATGTAGTTTACATAGTTAGATAAGTCAAATAATTAGTAGATGCACATGTATAATATCAAATGTATGATATTTCCCTACATTGTTTTGAGCAAAAAATAGTAAAAATATGCAAATCCCAGAGGCATATCTATCATATGTAAATGCATGTTTGAGGTGCATGGACAGTTCATACATATATAGTATTAGCAAGGTCACAAAGCTTGATCAAGCTTGTTAAACAAGTACCAGATATACATAGTAATATTTATTTATATACAAACTATAACCAAACAATGTAAAATATGGGCTATGAAATCACAACAACTAGATCATGTGAGATGTGCAATTTGAAAAGTGATTGATTCATCAAATTTAACACACCAAGCTATAGTATTTACACATGGACTAGTTATATAATGTGATATATCTTTTAATTGATTTACATCCCAATATGTTATTTTTGTAATATTGTAATTTGATCTCTCAAATTTGTTGAATTGACCACTTTTCAGATTACATGTCTCACATGATCAAGTGATTTCAATATCATAGCCTATATTTTATCTTTTTCAGTTACAGTTTGTATATGAATGAATACAAATATGTATATCTAGCACTTTTTTAACAAGCTTGATCAAGCTTTGTGATCTTGCCAATACTTGATAGATGAACTGTTCATGCATTTTAATTGTGTATATACATATGGTTGAATGTGTGTGAAAGTATGCATAAAGGTGGAAACAACACTGATACTAATATTTTATATCATGTTCATTATACATAAATAAAAGATGGCTAAAATGTATATTGCATAGATTTTATTGGACATCTTTTACTTTTTGGAAATCATTGATATCAAAATAATTATATATATTGTTTGTAACATAGGATAATTTAAGGCAAGATTTTGGTTGGAAAATGAAAGTTATTTCTAAGGTTATTTCACTTCAAAAGATGCAAATATAGCATGCATTTGAAACATATGTATACAAGAATATCTGGTATTTAATACTCATTATACATATATATATTCATCCATATACAAACCTGTGATTAAAACTCAATAGAGGTACTCCGAAGTGTGAAATCACAGAACAACTTGATAATGAGACATGAAATTGTATTAAATCAGCTTTGATGTATATAAACATTGTATACAGAGTTAACCTATAAAATTATACATGGATTGAGTCCCATGGCATCAGATGTCCTTTGAAAACTCACTATCACACAATTTTGTAGTTGGCATTGAATATATACACTTATCTATTATATATACTGTATCTACTAAGGTAGTATGTGCTATTTTGTAATAATATATATATTCAAACTATACAATCAATTCTATGTATTTTTATATTCATGTATATTTTATCTATTGGACTACTTGCCTATTTTGGCTCATTCAGTTAGATTATATCACCATGTAACTAATGCAATACATGCTGTAAAAATTATACACCAGTTGATTTATATATTTTGCATATAGCCTGGCTATTAGATTGTGTATATGTTTTATATATATCTGTCACTATAGCCCCACTGTAACCTTATAATATTGGAATCACCTGGGTAAATACTGTAGTTCAATAGGACAAACATTGAACTTATGCCTGTCACATCTTTTCATAAAAGAAACCATGTCTATAATACTTGCCAAAGAAAGAAGACGTTTAAATCATATTAATCTGTTATGTGTGTGACTGTATTGAAGTTGATGTCAGATGGTCTGTAATAATTATAAGGTTGGATAGTGTAGTTGCATATGTAGGTAATTGCTATATTTCCTATCTTGTATCACATTCCAATATTGAAGATGTATATAAAACACCTAGTAGTTAAGGTAGTGTATGTTTCAATGATATTTTATGATACAACCATGATATGATCTTGTTCAGTTGATACATATATACAATATCTCAAAACCTGTACACAAATCCATGATTGTATGAATAGATGGAGTTTCTTTCAATTATGCAATATATCATTTTGCAATTTATGGTATCTATGATGTGTATACATTTGATTAAAGTCCATCAGATCAATATGATGAAATATTTGTTATGAAATACATCATTTGGCATATTTCAAAGTATTTCAAGGTGTCATAGATTTGTACATTTTTATCATTTCTTACCCAAAACAGGTACATAGAGATATATGATACATTAATGATATACATTGTATTTGCACTTCATTGGAGATACACTCAAATAAAACATAGAAACCTTGGAATTCCCTTTATGTGTGTAGATTATTAAATTCATGCATTTTAATAGCACATCAACCACCTATATTATGTATTCTACTACTTTTTGTAAATAGGTTGGGGTTAAGGCATGGTTATGGTATATGTTTGACCACCCCATGTGTGCATTTTCTAAGACCGGTTGTACTGGATTTTCACATATGGAAATCCTATGCTTTTAGTCCACTTTCCAAGACCAATCTTAATAGATCCTAAGTTATTGACTAAGGACATTAAAACAGATTGTGAGAAAGGGTCCAGAGAACCCATCATATTTTCCCAAGCATGGTCATCATAGAGATCATCTCCATGGTCTAGGAGGGAGCAAGAACATGGAGGAGAGGAAGGATGAACAAGGTTGGGTGGTCCACATCCAGGGTTGGGGAACAGGGTGGATGGAGTTTTAAGAAGAAAAGGACCAGTGAGATCTGTGAGAGAAATGAGATCTTCTGGAAGACGGAAAGATAGAAGGGGATCTGGGAAGTTGTCATAAGGGACAAAGGACTTGGACATGACTAGGTCCCCAAATGAGATAGGTGGGACATTGGTAGGAGTTACAGCTGATTTGATAATGGCCTGATTTGTGGCATTGGCAACAAGTCTCATTGTAATGAGGATGGTTGGGTAAAAGGGCAATGAATTCATCAGCTCCAGTCCAAAAGGCTTCAGTCCTTTCCAGGACACATTCTTTTTCAGGATCAGAGGGGAAGGAAGAGGCAGAAGGGGTGTGGATGAGATTGGCAGCTTCCCTCATCTCTCTTTTTATGGTGACTTGTTCCTCACAGTACCTGTCTATGTCAATAAGGAACTCATTCATACCCAGTTGGTGCATGGCAACAATTAGAGAATCTCAAAGTTGTTGGTGGACATTGGAAAAGATGATGGCATGTAAAGTGAGTTCTGCAGTGGAGGTAGGTCTGACATGGAAGAGGTGGAGCTTTTCATTCTGAAGAAAGGCTTGATAGAGGGTAGAGGAGGGAGATGAGGTCAAGGTGAGAAGAGATAGGGAGGGCAAGCCTAGAGTCCATGATGAAAGAGGAAATTCATTCAACTACATTGGTGTCGGGGAGTTCATTTCTCATCCTATGGGTAGCCATAGGGACATCTATGGACAGGATGTGAATAGAGTGGATGGGTTCTTTGAAGGGAGAAGATTGCCATTTGATGGTGGGAAGCCATATGGTGGGAGATACAGGGGTTGGATTAGAGATAGGAGTAATAGGTCAAGAGATGTCATCAACGACAATGAAAGAATAAGTAATGGAAAAAGGGGAAGAGATAGAAATTGAGATAAGAGGAGAAGAAACAGAAGGACAGTCAGTACAGGACATAGTGATCTAGTGTAGAGGTTTATTGTGGTGATGAAGAAGGGGGAAAAGTGATGGGGTGATGATTTTTGTAGTCTAGGAGGGTGGACTTTGCATGTTTCAAGTCCTGTTCAGGTACCCAGGAATCTTCCTCAGTGGAGTACTCTTTCCATCAGATCAGAAAGGAATGGGAAGAGGGGGCTCCTGTGTGGCATAAGATACAGTCAATTTCATATTCTTCTTCTTCACTGATAAGGTCAGGTGGTGGGGCAGGGAAATTAGGTCTGTGTATGAAGTTTTCTCAATAGGGAGATAAAAGAGAAACATGGAAGACAGGGTGAATTTTCCATGTTTTGGGGAGTTGGAGTTGATAGACAATGGGAGATAAGACTTTTGTGATAGTGAAGGGTCCTTCTCTTTTTGGAGCAAATTTAGGATTCACAACAGATCTTTTTAGATTCCTGGCTTTGAGCCAGACTTTTGTCTCCTTTCTTGAACAGAAAGAAATGGTATTGGGTATAAGATGCCATTACTTGATGGGCAAGTTTGTGAGAAGTGAGGGCTTTGTCTTGAGCAGTGGTCAGTGGTCAGATTCTAGATTTGACAGCAGGGAGAGGGGATTCAGGAATTGCTGAGGGAAGTGCACGGGGTTCATATCCGATCATGAGATAGAATGGAAATTGGTTGGTGACAGAGTGGGGGCAGTGATTGTGTATGAATTTGGCATGGGAGATAAAGTCAGATCAGGAGTAAAGGTTATTTCTGCAAAAGATCTGAAGGTAAGTTTCAATCTCTTGGTTAACTCGTTTGGTTTCTCTGTCTGATTGAGGGTGATAAGCAGTGGAGAGACAGAGGTCATAGTTTAGGAGTTTCCTGAGTTCTTTTGCAAAGGAAAATGCAAATTGGGGTCCTCAGTTGGAGATTACTTTGTTGAAGAATCCAAAATGGAGATAGACTTTGTGGAAAAAGAGGTAGGCAATTCCTTCGGCAGTAATGGAGTTTTTAGTGGGGCAGAGGATTACCCCCTTAGTAAGCCCATGGTCAACCACAACCAAAAGAGTGTTGAAGCTGCCTGAAAGGGGGAGGCCAGTAATTAGATCACAGAATATTTGTTGGAAAGGGCAAGTACAGGTGGATTTAATGGAGGTTAGGGGGGGAATGGTGGGGTGAGTGTTAGCTTTATTTTATTGACAGATGGCACAACCTTCAAGATATTTTTGGACATAAGAAGCAAGTCTAGGCCACCAATATTTTGCAGCAACCAGCTGACAAGTTTTTTGGTTATCTGCAGGGATATAGATGTGTCCTTGGTAGGTAAAGATACCATCAGGATATTGCCAGTCAGAAAGTCTGGAGCAGAACGCAGATGGAATGTCACTGTCCATTGATTGGAGGACTTGGAGGATGTGGGGGTTGGAGGTAGACAATTGAGCAACTCAGTTGTGAAGGGCAGAGTCAATGAGATGAATAAAAAGGGAAGAGAGGAGGAGAGTGACTCTATTGTTTTAGGAGAGTTAGGGGGTAGGAGGTCAGGACAGCAAGAAAGGGCATCAGGTCCTGCAAGGAGGTATTTAGGGACATGAATTATTTTAAAGTCAAAGTCAGCTAGGTCAAGGAGCCACTGGGCTTGTCATCTGTTATGATTTTGGGGTTTTTGGAAGTAGGTGAGATTCTTATGATTGGTGAAGACCTGGATAGGAAAGGAGGATCCATGGAGGTAGTGTTGCCAGGACTTTGCCAGTTGCTGTTTTTGTTGGTTTGAAGGAGGATAGTGCCAGAGGCAAATTTGGAAGCATCAGTGGCAATGGCAAAAGAGGCAGAGAGGTTGGGGAGGTGGAGGACAGGTTTTGAGAGGCAGAGAGCTTTTAGGTCATCAAAAGCTTTCTGGCAAGGGGGAGACCAGTTCCAAGGGAGGTTTTTCTTGGTTAGGTTGATGAGTGGTTGGATAATGTTGGAGTAGTCATGGATGAACCATTGGTAGAAGTTGGTGAATCCCAGAAAGGAGCATATATTCTTTACTTTAGCTGGGGTGGGCCATTTGGCAATACCATCTAGTTTTACAGGGTCCATGGCAAGTTTGCCAGGTTTGACAATTATTCCAAGATATTCTACCTCATCAGTGGTGAAGGTGCATTTCTCTAGTTTGAGATGGAGGTCAAGTTCCATCATTTGTTCAAGGACATGTTTCATTCGCTCCTTATGGCTTTTTTTGATCAGGGGAGAACATGAGGAGATTGTCCATATAAATGACAAGCCATTCTTCAGCAATCATGTCATGGAAGGAGTCATTCATGAATCATTGGAAGGTACCAGGGGAATTGGTGAGGCTGAAGAACATGACAGTTGATTTGTAGAGGCCTTTGTGGGTAATGAAGGCTGCCTTCCATTGGTGGCCATCTTTGATTTGGATGTTGTTATACCCCCCATTGGACATCAAACTTGGTGAAGACCTTGGCGTCTCATAATTTATCCATGAGGTCAGAGATGAGGGGGAGGGGGTAGGCATCTTGGATAGTGTGTTCATTCAGGTATCTATAATCCTGACATGGGCGAAGATCAGCATTCTTTTTCTTCATGAAGAAGGAGAGTGCAGCTTGGGGATTGGAAGGATGGATCTTTCTGGATGCAAGGTTTTCAGTGAGGAAAGCTTCTGTGGCCAGTTGTTTGTCAGGGGAGAGGAGATAGACTTTCCCAACTTTCAGGGTGAAGGATTTCAAGGTTGATCTCATGATCTTAGGGACGAGAGGGGGGAATGTGATCAGTTGCTTCTTTTGAGAAAACAAGGAAGAATTGTTGATATTCAAGGGGAAGTACAGGTTTTGGTTTAGCTTTTTCAGCTTCCATGGTAAGCTCAGTGGTGGTGGTCAGTTTGGCAATGAGAGAGGATCCTCTTTGGATGAAATGATTTTCACAACAAATGATCCATTGGATGGCCCTGTTGTTGAGAGCCCAATTGATGAACTGTTTCTCTATCTCTTGTTGGAGATATCTCAAGGTGGTAATTGGAGATGGAGTCAATATTGGCATGATGGGGTTGGTGAGGAGGAGGTTTATAGTAGACTGAGTCATGTTGTTTGGTGTCAGAGGAATGGGACAGGTAGAGGTCTCAAGATTGGTCAGTGGATTCTTCAATGAGAAGAGTCTGAGTGGACCAGTCAATCATGAGGTTGGCAGTTTTCAACCAAGGGAGTCCAAGGATTAGGTTTTGTTGGCCATGGGCCATGATGTAGAAGGTTATTCAGTGGACAATTCCCTTAAAGGAAGTGAGGAGTTTGCAGGTGAATTTTATATCACTGTTTTTGTTGTGGGAGGAATCAGTGTTTCTGGCATGAAGTGGTTCTTTCAGTTTGGTAAGGGGAAGTGGGTGTTTCTGGACAAAGTCCCAGTTGATGCAAAAGATGTCTGCACTGCTGTCTACCAGAGTGGAGGAGTCAATGGTTTGGAGAGTGTGTGAAGGTATGATGAGTTGGACAGGAATCTGCATAGATTCCATCATAGATTGTACAATTACAGCGCACAAAGAGAAAGGGGAAACCTGTATCAATTGGGTTTCCATATTTAAAAATCCATATTGGAGAAGGAAATCCTCCTGACATTCACTTCGTCATTGTTATTGTCTACTTCTTTGAGTTTAGGAAGGGTTTCCCTTTCTTTCAAAGGATTTCTTTGAGAAGGTGGTACAGGCATTACTAAGGTGGCCAGGTTTTGAGCAGCAGAAGCAGGGTTTTTTCTCAACACATCTTTTTCTCTCTTCCAGGGTGAATTTGGATACTTTAATCACATCAACATCCATGGCATTGGGATCCTTGGCTTTAGAGGGGGAAGATGTTGGAATCATTGATTGTGCACTCCTTTTCGTACTTAGAACATTGTGCCACATTGTGGTTGTGTTTGTTGTTTGCTCCTACAGTAGTTGGAGTCCACTGTCTTTGCTTTCCTCCAGTTTCTGACAGTGGACTCCAGGTATGTCGCATTTTACATTACTTGCAATCTAGTTTCTGACAGTGGACTCCA
>JBBPQP010000959.1:0-14909 GCA_038092555.1 Boletus subgraveolens
CATGGCTGTCGCTCGCGAACGGGAACGAGAGTTGGTTCGAGAACGGGACATGTCAATGAGCGTGGGCGGTCCTCCACGTGACTTGGTTCGAGAGAAGGACTTGGATCCGACGCGCGACCCCGAATATGGGTATCACCTCGATCATGACCGGGCTGCTTATCTAAGAGAGCGGGAACGCCAACGGCTGAGAGAGGCATCGAGGGACCAAGGCATGCTTCTTCCACAACGCGAACGCGACGTGATCCCACCGGCTCAGAGGGACATCGCCATTCAAAGGGAAAGGGAGAGGGAAATGCACTCTGCACGCGACCGGGAGAGGATGATGGAACGCGAACGTGAGCTGGTGTCGAGGGAGATGGAGGGAATGCCGATGCCACAACGAGAACGAGACATGCGGGAGCGGGAGATGCATATCCAGCGTGAACGTGAGCGCGTCATCGGGTTACACCGCGAGGGGGAGACAGGACCAGGGATGCCGCCTCGGGGTCACGATCGCGAGAGGGAGAGAGACCGCGAACGTCGCACACATTCCCGTATGCCATCACCTCATGGGATGAACATTGGCGCCGCGGGCGTACCACCCCTTACTAGCACGAGTACGACCGGACCAGGAGCCCCCGGACCACACCACCCTCCACCACCCCCACACGATTACCCTCGAGAACGCGAACTTCAATTTATGAACGAGCGCGAACGGCAGCTCGCCTGGGAACGGGACAGAGAGCGCGAGATGGACCGTCGACAGTACCGCGAGAGGATGCCCATCCCCGACCGCGAACGTATGAGCATGCCCGTACCAGAACGCGACAACGAGCGCATCGTATCCGCTGACAGGGAACGCGCAATGGCCGAACGCGACAGGGCGATGTTCGAACGCGAACGCGAACGCATGGTCCTCTCAGATAGAGATCGTGCCTTCCACGAACGGGATAGGCTCGAGAGGGAACGAATGGTTGAGAGGGACAGAGTTTTCCCCGAGCGGGAGCGTATAGTTATCAACGACAGGGATCGCATGATGCATGAACGGGAACGCCCCCTACCTCCCGAACAACGTGCCACTCTGGAACGCGAAAGAATCATACTGGAACGCCCTGGTGATCGTGAGCGCATGCCCATGCGACCTCACCTATTTGACATGGTAGAACGTGAACGGGCGGAGGCATTCGAGCGTGAGAGGGAGCATGAACGTCTGGAAGCGATGGAGAGGGACCGGGAAAGAGGAATCGAGGCCGCTAGCGCGAGCGGAGCTGGACCTTCCAGGGACAGGGAAGGGGACAAGGATCGAAAGGTCATCGATGTGCCGATGGTTGAACGTGAGCATGACGAACGTCCCGTTGGACCTGGAGTCGACCGGGATATGGATGAGAAGCGAGAGAGGGAGCGACTGGAACTCATGGAACGCGAGCGGGTAGGTGGGTTGGACAGAGAGCGGGAGCCGACGAATGCCCCAAACCGCGAGGGAGAGCACACAGAAGCTGAACGTGAACGACTCGAGACCAGGGAACGCTTCGAGATGATTCAACGGGAACTTAGCGACCTCATCGAGCGCGAGAGGCTCGGAGGACTCGATATTGTGGAGCGCGAGCGTCTCGCGAGGCTGGAACGCGAAAGCTTCGAGCTGGTTGAGCGCGAGAGATTGGAGATACTCGAACGTGAGCGGCTGGAGATGCTTGAACGTATGCCAAGTGCCGAGGAACTCGGGAATGCCAGGAAGGAAAGAGAGAAGAAGCCGTTTGTCAGTCTTGGAACATATGTTTGGCCACGGACACCCTTTCCTTACTATTTCCCTGAATGGATTCCTACACCTATCGTCGAAGAGGACAAGCTAGTCGAGGCCAAAGGCATGGAAGCTGGCTCGAGCTCGAGCTCCTTGGTTCCCGCCTCCGCATCCCAGCCTACCCCTGCAGCGACTCAGATACCCACTGAACTCCGCCTTGCAGTTCTTGTTCCGCCATCTTTTCTACCACCCGCAAGACCTCAGAAGTTCCGCCTTTGGGGAGGTGGTCTACCTCCACCGCCACCTTTCCCATTCACTCCGTCGATATACTCGTTCTCGCGACGCCGTGTCTACACAGACGACTCCGACGTCATCCAATGCGCAGTACACGCCGGCCTATTGACATGGAGCGGTATCGCTCGGGCAAAGAAGGAAGGTCGTACGATACGCGTCGTACTCGCACTCGTACCTACGCTGGCTTCGGCCTCTGGAGCTGTCAAAAGCGGGCAAAGCGATAGTCGCGTTGGTATGAATGGCATTAATGCCAATGGCCACGTGAACGGAACTGCCAGTGTTCCCCGCACACGCACCAACACACCTCTCCCACCACCAACTTCCTCGGCTCCTTCCACTTCTTCCTCGAATAGCGACCCTCAGCCGCCCGGTTACGCTGGCGGCGTTTGGGCGAGCCGTTTCATTGGTGGATGGGGTGAGTCGTTCTACGGCGAAGAGCGCGCTGGGAGAGGCGATAGTGCTGGCCGAATGACGAGTTTCGAAGAAGCCGAAGATGATGGAAGAGGGTGTGTCAGCTGCGGGTGGGGATGGGGCCATGACGGGAGTGCGTTTGAGGTCATCAGCGTCGATGTCGTCGAGGTTCGTTCGCTTATCACCTATCCCCGATGTATCCCCCGGCTAATGTGTCCCTTCAGCAAAACGCACACGTCGCTCCTGGCCTTGGGATTCGCAACCGTGCACAGCGGTTGGCAGAATATGCACAGCGTCGCGCTGACATTCTTGGTCTTCCCTTACCGCCATCTCCACCGCTCTTTGATGTGACAAATACACCAAAAAAGCGGAAGCTTAACGTTGACTTTACGGAGATGAAAAAGGCAGGGTTGAGTGAGGTGGCTGTAATCGCCGAGGAAGCTCGGAAGATGCAAGTGATGACGATCTCCTTTGGTATTCCCGATCGGGGTAAGAGCAAAACTGGGATTGGGTATGTTTTGTTTTCGTGCTCGTCCCCCACTCCCAAACTGATTCATCTGGGGTGCATATATACAGGTTCAAATACGATGCACAAGTGGTACAGTGCGCACTGTTCCCTCATCTCCACCAAGGGTCGATAGTCAACCCACCACCACCCAAGCGTCGGAAGATCACTATGGCTCGGGAAAATCAAGCTGACGGTGACGTGGAAATGGAAATGGATTCCGCTGATGACCCAGGACGGGGAATCGTGCTCGAAAGCTCGAAAGAGACTTATCTCATCACCCAGAGCATGCACGAAGGGAAAACACGATACACACTTTCAGTCCTCGGCCCATGCGAACGCCTCGTTGACACGCCATCTTCGAATGTATCTCGGCCTTGTCCATCGACGTTATCAATACCACCCGCAGACGCTGCCTCAAAAGCGCAAGTTATTTCCAAACCCTCCTCACTCCCTGAGCCCCCTTCCGAGGAACGAAAAACGTCTACTGATGATCCACCGCCATTGAATGGCGCTACGACTGATCCTCCCGAGTCTGGCACGTCCCAGGACTCTAAATCCAAGGACAAAGAAACCGACGCATCGTTGAAACCCTCATCCATATCTCCCCCGCCTGCAACCCTACAGCCCACAATTCGTGTCCTACGACCGAACCTCTCCGATGAAGACTTCACCTTTGAGAATGACATTATCATCGTCAAGGGCGCCCCAGACCACATGGACGATGGGAAAATGGTTGTAGACGGAGACGGGAATGGTGAAGGGGACCCATTCAAAATGAGAGTGTTGAGATGGAGATGGTACCCAAAGCCATGACGCTACTAAGATCGTGCAAGGTCTGTCTCGTTGAAAAAGGCTCGGGAACGTTTTGGATTGAGACGGTGCTATCTCATCGAGCTATCTATTTCGTATGAAGACATGTATAGAATACTATACGCGTTCGGTTTTTGATGCATAATTGACTTATTTATGCGTTCAGATGGCTTTTCAGAGGTGTAGTATGTCGTCCTTGTGTAAATGCTGGATGAGACGCGGGTTGCCGTCATTTGGGGGCGGTCGAACTAAACTGTACTGAAACGAGACGCAGTCGAGCTTGGTCAGTGCGAAAGAGTCATCATTAAATACTATCATCTCTGGTCAACTTGCGAAACATCATCCGTCTTGTTATACTGTCGATGTGTTAGGCCCATCCTGAGGGGAAAAAATGATGCATTTTGATGTCAAAAGCATGCTGTTGCACATGAATGTACTCATACGGCGCCATGCATACATAGTGGTGCTCCTCGCAGGGAGCTGCGTGGGTAGTGAGGACGAATATACATTTATTTCTAGGAAAAAATGTTGTTAGTCGAACCAAGTCTTACGTTTATGACAAGCGTATACCCACCAAGATGATACCATCGAACCTCTGCTTGAACCAAGACATCGTGTCGTCCTTGGTGACGCGGTGTTGGAAGCCAACGCGAGCCTTGCGCTCTTTTCTCCTTGCAACACGCATTCCCGGTCTCCCCATAACCACGTAAAAGTCCATACCGAAAATACCGATACCAGGATCATATCTCGCACCGAGATCAATGTGCTCCTGAATACCGAAACCAAAGTTGCCCGTGTCCGAAAAGTTCTTCCGTCTCAACTCGTACTCCTTCACTTTGAGACCACGTTCGAGGATCTCCTCTGCTTTAGGCCCACGGATGGTAACGTGGACAGCGATTTTTTCGTTTCGACGGATACCAAAGGTACGGACGGTGTACCGGGCTTTGGAGGTCACGGGCGTTTGGCCGGTCAGTTGTTCCAAGACTTTGGATGCACGGGTCAGGCGATCACCCGATTCACCGACACAGATGTCTGTTCAAAGGATACCAGTTCGGTCTCGGTCTCATGTTTGGTCATACAGTAAACACGACGTGAACGTACTGATGACGAGCTTCTCGATTCGGAGCTCTTTCATGGGGTTGGTTGGGGTCGTCTTTTGCTCGGCCTGAGCAAAATGGTCAGTACTAGAGAAACGAGGGACATTTAGCTGGGAAAACTTGCCATGGCGGTCGTCGTTTCAGCGTTATCTTGTCGCTGTCGAGAGTGGGATTGGCCCTTTTGCTAGTCGTGTCCGTCTTTGGTGAGCGTGGCTGAAACCTTAATCTCGTCTACTGTGTAGTTATTCGGCATTTCCCGGCTATCCAAAAGTAATCACCCCCTATCTCTTACCACAGCGAAATACATGACGCTAGAATACGATGAAAGTGATACGAGTCTGTTCAACGAAAACAACAAGTCCATTACTTCGTTCCTGCAAACAGCCTGACACCTTCACCATCAGCAACTCCAATGATTTGAGCCCGTCCGGAGCGTGTGAGTATATTGATCGATCTGCGTAGAAGCGGAACGGGTAACCCAGAGAGGGGGGATGGGATAGGTGGATCCGTTATTTCGTAAAATGTTAATATAGTGTTCAACTGCCCCGACGCCGTCGCCTTCAACACAAGATAGGGTCAGCACGCATGAGAAGAAAAAAAAAAACAAAGAACGGCAAGGAATCACCCATGCGTGCAGAGCCTCTGCCCATTCCTCGGGTTGTCTCCAGAGTAACAATACAGATCGTGTTTGCTTCGCAGGCTCGTAAACTGCCACATTTTTCGACACGAGTGCGGCGAGTAACGATGAGAGATAGGAAGGGGGCACACGACCTAACCGGACGGTAAGGTGTTCGAAGAGTCGACCCGAATGAAACATCGGCGTGTGCGAGTGACTTACGGTTTATTCGTTCATTGCGTAGTATTTCGTCCCAATCGCTTCCCGGCGTTTCGGCGTCCTCGATGCGGAGGGTAAAGAGTCGACGGTGTCGTGCGTATGAGAGGATCAGTCGTGTCCAGTGATCAGCGAAGAGGCTCTGGGTGCTAGGAGTTGGCTGTTCTCTGGTATGACGTTCATTCCAGTTGCTCTGCTATGAAGACTGCATGATCTCACGTAAAGAAGGGAGGTGCGGCATGGATCGAAGGCAAGAGAAAGCCTGTTCCATAGATTAGTGGATCCGGCGATATTTCTGGAGGTATTTCCATGTACCTGACGCTGTGGTGTGGGAGGTAAGTTCCATTTGGATGGAGACGACACCGATCTACAAGCTCAGCATGTCACCGAAGGGTACTGAAGTACTGACCACTCTAGAGTACTGACCAGACGGTCCCTTGCACCGCCCGAATCTCAGCGCACAGAAAATTTTTACATAAATTCCCAGGAAGAAAGACTCTGACTGGCACATCTGACCCGCGACATGGACCCGGTAAACTATCATACATTCCGACGTAGGCAAACAAATTATGTTGAGTGAGTATGAGTAACTACATGATCTCCCACCATGACCAGCAAGTCCAGCACGCATCTCAATTCTTTGAATTGAGCTTTTGCCTCGAGCCAAGGGCAACAGCACCTTTGATATGACCCTGTCTATCAATGGCTAATGGGCCTCCAACCGGCTTGTGAGTCCCGGATCCCACTGACATTTTCACCTTGACAAGTTTGCTTCCACCCACCTGCTTACCTCCATGCTTTCGCCTCCGAATAATCTCAGATGATGGTCCAGCCAGGGCTTCCAGCCCGAGATTCCAGTCGGAAGAAAATCGAAGATTTGGTTCTGGCGCCGGATCTCCCTTGAGATGCAGTGAGTATTGCATACCACCTCCTTCTCCGATGTCACTCCAGCTTACCCTCTGCGTTCCTTTGGTGTTGGGATTACTGAGCTGAACTTCATCTTCACTCTCCTTTTCTAACTCGGAATCTTCATCACCTGGGATAGTGAATTGATCACCCTTCACTTTGCAAGCTTCATCTAACCATCCAAAGTCGGGTCCGTCTTCATGTAGCATGTCTGGGGCATTCGCATCAACCACCATCAAGGAGTCATCCTCCTTCCTGGGTAGTGAGTGGCGGCTGGCATTCTCAATTGCCTTCCTTTTCTTCCTCTCAAGATTGCACTACAGGTTGTGAGTCTAGAAACAGAGGTGATAGCAAACAGAATACCTTGTGCTTATATCGCTCAATATAACCCTGGAACACTTTCACTCGCTCAGTTTGTACCTGTACCTCCTGTAATGCCTGCTCCAGAGCTTTGGATGTCTTGTGATTTTCAACCTGGAGCTTTGTCACTTCTTCTCTCATTCGATTGCTGTCTTCCCTAGCACGCGCAGACTTGTCTGCTTCCTTTGCAAGTCGTTCTTCTAACAGTTCATATCGACCACGAAGAAGAAGAATTGTTTGGTTGTAGTGAGCACCATCCTGTCTTAGGGTATCTATTTCATGTTGTAATCCAATAAACCGTTCTGGGCAATTTGCATGAGCGGCCCTTGCTTCCTTGAGTTCCCTAGTAATCAATTGCGTGTGAGAAGCTTCAGCCATCGGGCCACTACTCTGGGTGGACCCTGGTTGGGCAGGGGCAAGAAAGAGGGGGAAAGCCTCTTTGCGTCTGACGGGCTTGCGACATGTAGGGCATGAAATATGACTCGGTTCATGATGAGCAAAGTGTTCCTCTAGGCATGGTTCACAAAATCCGTGCCCTATGGAACAAAAACAAAAACATCTCATTAGCATCCAAGGAAGCAGAACCGAAATCGATTCATGGAGCTACCGCATTTAAAAACGAGTATATCTTGAATGGAGACCGCATCAAGGTGAATGGGACATTCGACGAAGAGGTCGCCCATTCCGCGTGTCGTTGTGGACTGATTAAGGGGATCGCGTTGTTGGAGTCGCGTCACATATAGCATTGTGGGTCACGCGACTCGCGTCTTGTAATAACACGCCGACCACTAGTTCACTAGCACTTGTTCCTGCCAGTGACCTCCACGTTTACATAAACCACGCCGTCGCAAGACTAGCTACCACCCAATCGACAACAGCGCTAGGCTCACGCGACTGAACTCGGCCGGGTGCGAAGCACTCTGAATGCAGAGTCCGTCTTGAACGCGGATGGTCCACTTTGCGCTTCCGAATAACATCATGTCGTTTCGTGCACTCAGTTGTTTAGTTTTCCCTACCCACCCGTGTGGTTGGTCTACTTTCAACTGGCTAGTACCAAGCCGTGCCAGCCCTCGATTGTGCAAAGGCAGGTGGGATGCTCGTGGGCCAGTCCAACAGGCATAAATTTTTGGCTGACCTTCTGCTTCCCTCATCCTCTTGCAATAAGCATCCCTGTAAGCTGTAACACCAGCCATTGCTCTCGACAAATTCGTTAATCGTGGTAGTGGCATTTGTCTACAGACATTTATGACGATGGCTGGTTCTGCATATGCCGCTGTGCCCTTCGATCACGCCAAAGTGGACACCATCTTGCGTTCATCAGATAGCATCGATTTTTCGCATCTTCAAGCTATTCCTCTCCCTCGCATCCCCATTCTTCGAAAAGCTCTTGGAGCTCCCCCAACCTGCTGAAACAAGCAGATAGCAAGAAATTAAAGACGATCTCGTCGTAGTCCGCGTGCCAGAGAACAGCCTCTCGACACCCTCCTCCGCTTTTGCTATCCATGTACCTTAGCTGAAGATCCCAAATTCGAGGTACTCAAGGATGTCGTAGATGTCCTCGAGGCGGCTAGGAAGTATTCTCTTGACACTATCGAAAGAAAAGTTCGTCAAACATTCTCAAATCCCAAAATCCTCGCAGCCGAGCCTCTAAGGTGCTTCGCGATCGCTCGTCGAGGACGGGCACACGAGGAAACTCTGCT
This sequence comes from Boletus subgraveolens, assembly GCA_038092555.1. Taxonomy (NCBI): domain Eukaryota; kingdom Fungi; phylum Basidiomycota; class Agaricomycetes; order Boletales; family Boletaceae; genus Boletus; species Boletus subgraveolens. The sequence continues at coordinate 8,636 of JBBPQP010000959.1, forward strand.
TGCTGTAGAATACACGTTGACACAGCCACCCATCCCTGCATGGTTCCAAGAGATTGCACTTATCACTTCAAGCGATCTGCTCGCGCTCCTTTCCTACCACCAAAGTTGCGGAAATGCTGTCTATGCATCAAGAAGTGATGTCTCGTGGATCAAATCTCATTACGGAAGCAATCAAGGTTGTGCGTAGCTTTCTGGAAGATACCCCAGCGGAACGTGCGCATGTCCAAGATCACCTACGCTGAGGTACCATCTATTTGAAACGCGGTCACTCCGATGGTGGGAAGACTTTATAGAGGAAACTTTCGTGGCACTACGAGACAAGCCATGCAGGGCAACTGTGGAGAGCGTTGCGGCGAAGGCCGTCCAGAGCGTCAAAGCGCGGAACTGTCCGAGTTGCTCTGTAAACATCTGAGAGGGCATGAGAGGCTTTTCCGAGCTGTTGACAAGGAAAGTGGAGGAGGTTGCTTCTAAGGTACGATCCATTATCGTTGCGTGGAGAAGTATCTTTGTCAAATTCCGACATTTCTTCTCTAGGTCAAATTGATGGTGTTCTAATTGCTCCCCAACTGCGGTATTGGTATATACCCAAACGGATTGCCTACAGCGGACCCAGTCGGTTTTGGTAGAGAAGGAGACGATCGTCCTGTGGGAGCTCAGCATGGGTCCGGGACAGAAAACCACAGTTTCAGGACTACATCCTCGGCTAACCTTTCGACGAGGCATGGCCTATCACGGCGTTACAGCACCCAGACCGAGGAGTCCGACTCCGTCGCTGTTCTTCCGTTCTTGAACTTTCTGAATCACTGTTCTTCACGACGACGATGTCGCTGTTACTTTTAGCTATGCTACAGGCACTATTTCTCTGCTCCCCAACCCGTTCTCAAATCACGCGTTTCGACGAGTCCGCTCCGCCGCAACTCCGTTGCGTGTCCTCGCCATTTACTCGCCGGGGTCCCGTCATCGCTACACACAGCCACATTTACTTTCCGTCGTGCTTGTTGCGGGGAAGTTGGCCTAAGGCTGTGCGGGACCGGGGATTTCCCGATCTTCAGCTCTTATTGAAAGGAGTGTCCAATGCATACCCCGCATCACTTGATGGATTTTTGTCGGCCATTAGTTCCAGGTACCAGCAACCCCCCCGGCAAGGGCAGTTCCATATGGTTCTTCTCTCTACAAAGTAGCCCACGATCAAGTAGGGCTTGGCCTGAGTTTCACCAGCCCATCTACAAAACAAAGCCGAGCCAGGGGCTCAAACTGGGATCATTGATTCCCTTTCTGTCGCCGTCCTCCAAACATAGCTCTCAAACGCCTGTGGTAGAGTCATCAAGCGATAATATCACACATGCCCGTGTCGCCGATAATTCACTAATCTCAGCACATGCCGACGCATCAGCGAGTGGACTTAGCAGAGAACCCGGTAACAACCAGTCAGATAAGTTAAAAGGGCCACCTCGGTTCGACTTTCTGAGCTTGATTCATCCTCTCTACAACTCCTTTGCAGCCCAGTAAAGGCTGATCGCCCGGGATTGCCACAATGCAACCTGCATCTTACCATGTTCCGTTGCTGGCTTTGGTCTGCTTGTCTGTCGTCTCGGTTTTTGCCACATCCAGCTCGCGGAGATCGTCCTCTAACAGAACCAACGTTCTCGGCCCCGTAACGGAGTTGAACATCGTCAACAAGGTCATTGCTCCTGACGGTTTCAATCGATCGTGAGTGGTGTTTATTGTACTCGAGGAACTGGATCGACGTCCCTTAGAACTGTACTTGCGGAAGGCACGTTCCCAGGACCGCTGATTGCTGCCCAGAAAGTAAATGCTTTTTTCGTAAGTCGGTAATCATCCAGTCCTGACTTTTTCTGTTTCTGAAGGGTGATGACTTCAAAATCAACGTGGTGAACCTGCTCAATGATACGTCAATGGACATTAACACAAGCGTGGTCAGTGTGACTAAATGTTTTTCGTATGCTTGGATGCTGAATTGATGGCAGCACTGGCATGGCATATATCAGAGAAGGTCGAACTGGGCTGATGGCGCTGCGGGTGTTACCCAGTGCCCCATAAAACCATACAAAAGCTTTTTGCATCAATTTAATGCACAGGATCAGACCGGTACATACTGGTACCATGCACATTATTCGACCCAGTACTGCGATGGACTCAGAGGACCGCTGGTCATATACGATCCGGACGACCCACATAAAGACTTGTATGATGTGGATGATGGTGCGTGTGTCAATTTAAATTGTTGGTCAAGGTGTTCTTAAATCGACTAGCGAATACCGTGATCACCCTTTCGGACTGGTGTGTGATTCAATGCCTTCTCGTGATACATGCTCAATTGTCCGTGCAGGTATCATGAATCCTCCTCGACACTGCCGGCTCCGTTTAATGCAGATTCAACGCTCATCAACGGACTTGGCCGGTATGGGGGTGGACCACTATCACCACTCGCTGTCATCAATGTCGAGCAGGGGAAACGTTATCGTTTCCGGATTGTGGGGGCATCGTGTAGCCCGTGGTTCAATTTCACGATCGATGGACACCCAATGACGGTCATTGAAACGGACGGCATTGAGACGGAGCCCTTGGTTGTCGACTCGTTAGCTGTATTCGCCGGTCAACGCTATTCCGTCGTGGTAACTGCCAACCAGACTGTGGGCAACTATTGGATTCGTGCGCTATCTAACCATCTGAACCAGACATTCGAGGGTGGGCAAAGCTCGGCCATCTTGAGGTACGCGGGTGCTCTAGAGGATGATCCTACGACGGAGCATGGACCATACGTGCTCCAGTACCATGAGAGTAACGTTCACCCGTTGATCTCCCCCGGCGCACCCGGTGTTCCAGAACCAGGCCAGGCAGACGTGAACATCAATTTGGTTCCCCAGTTTATCCTCACCGGTATTGGCACAGGTCGTTACGCGATCAATAACGTCTCGTATTCCGATCCACCACTGCCCGTACTATTACAAATTCTAAGCGGCGCTCGACACCCATCCGAGCTACTCCCAAACGGGAGTGTCTATGCACTTCCTCCGGGAAAAGTCATCGAAATTAGCATGCCTGCGACGGACCTTTCCCCGGGCGGTGCGGTTGGCGGACCGGTAAGCCTTGGTCCTGACTTCTCGGCATGTCATTCACAAGGATTGGTTGATAGCACGCACTTCATCTCCATGGTGTATGTACTTCTTGCCCCTTTGCACACATGAGACCAAATTGATGATCTTCTGTAGCACACATTTGATGTCATCAGAGCTCCTGGAAGCAGCACCTATAACTTTGCGAACCCAGTCAGAAGGGACGTCGTATCCACAGGGTTACAAGCGAACAACGACAACGTCACGTTGCGCTTCACGACGGACAACCCCGGACCATGGTTCCTCCACTGGTAAGCCGATCTCACACGCCTAGGCCTACAGATGTTCACAGAGGACTTGGTACTAGTCACATCGACTTTCATCTCCGCGCGTGCGTATCTGTGGCTCTGGAACTGGTTTGTTGTTGACTCTGCCTTGGTCAGTGGATTTGCTGTCGTGATGGCAGAGGCGCCTGCTGAGGCGGCTGCGCAAGAAAGTCAGGTCATCCCCGGTAGCTCTTCGTATTCATTTCTCTCGTACTGTCTTTCTGATCCTCATATACAGGCTACTGGGATCAACTATGTAATTGAGGTTGGGCTTATTACAATCAGTGGGTTGGGCAGCGGTCAAGCACTGTCATCGGCAATAATTTTGTTCCAGCAGTCGTCTCAGCTAACCGTTTCACTATGTTCATCACCATTCATATTCTGACACTCAATGGCTCATGGTATCTGCTTGCCATTTACTTAAAATATGGGCGTCAGTGTTCTGTTGCTTTACCCGGTAGTAGTTTGCCTGCATGAGAGTCCGAGCTTGTTCTCCTAGTTGATACCGTGCAAGGATAATACCGACGCTACTTGCCGAATGAATGAATTTTATGTCCTAGCTAGAGTGCAACGACAATGCCTCTGTACGCTACGCAAGAGATTGGTAGGAGGTTCATACTCCTCATGTGGATATCACGTCCAGCATCGCCTGAGTGAAGTTTAGAGACAGAAGTGATGGTGAACAGAGTACTTGTGTTTTTATCGCTCAATATAACCCCGGAACGCTTTCATTCGCTCAAGTTGTACCTGTATCTCCTTTCATGCCTGCTCCAGAGCTATGGATATCTTGTGATTTTCAACCTGGGGCCTTGTTACTTCTTCTCTCATTCGATTACTCTCTTCCCTAGCACTCGGATAATTGTCTGCTTCCATCCTTTGAAAGTCGCTCTTCCCATAGTTCATATCGACCGCGAAGGAGTATCGTTTGATCGTAGTGAGCACTATCCGGTATCTATTTCATGTTGTAATCCGATCAACAAACCGTTATGGGCAATTTGCATGGGCGGTTCTTGCTTCCTTGACTCGGAGCTCCCTAATCAATCGCGTGTGAGAGGCTTCAGCAGTCGGGTGACTACTCTGGGTGGTCCCGGGGTGCGCAAGGGCAAGATAGAGTGGGAAAGCCACTTTGCGTCCGATGGGCTTGCGACATGTAGGGCGTGACGCGTGAAAGACGACTCGGACCACGGTGACCAAATTCGTGTTCCTCTAAGCATGGCTCACGAATCCGTGGTCTACCGAACAAAAACAAAAACATCTCATCAGCATCCATGGAAGCAGAACCGAGATAGATTCGTGAAGCTACCACATCAAGATGAGTGGGGCATTCAATGAGGAGGTCGCCCATTCTGCGTGCCGTTGTGGACCAATCGAAGAAACCGCGCGACGTGTTGCGAGCCGCGTGATGCGGTACGTGGTGGGTCACGTATGACGCTAGATCTGCACATTTATTCCCACCGCGTTTTTTTGACCTGTGCGTTGCGCACTTTCTATTCCCACCACATTTTCTTGACCCGCCGCGGTTTTTTTCAACCTGCGCGCTGCACACCTTTGACCCCCACTGTGTTTTTTTATTATCTCCCGTACTACACACTCAGAGTTAGATGATAGCTACAAACATGGACATACTACTAAAGAAGAGCTACAGTACAAAGGTTCGAAATAATACATGCTTATGTAAGCCTAAGTCCTAATATGGAATAAAGAATTCCAGCTGTTACTCCCCCTCAAACATGAGAGGCTGGTAGTCAGTAGCTGAAAGTGTTTGTACCAATGGATAAAAGGATAAATCAAAAGAATGATACCTATGAATATTCCAATAAACAAATGGTATTGTGTCTGTGTAGCAGCATCAATGTGCAGGTGCCTAGTCTGTGGTGCATACAAGTGATGCCCAAATAAGGCAAGTCTAGCCTCGGGTAGTGCAGGTGCTGTTACGGTTTTGGTACTCCCTCCGGTCTTTTTCCTTTTCCCAACCCCCGACCGCGTACCACACGTGACCACCTGTCACATGACCACCCGCCCTGGCGCATTCTCGCGCTCGTTTACGCTCGATGTGACACATCTTGCAACGGCCCGGCTTCGCTCCATCTGCTCTACCCCTCAAGCGGACCTCTTGACATGGCCGCCCTCCCATGTCCGCCTCTGGATCCTCCCTGGATCTTCCCTGGATCGTCCCCGGATCTTCCCTGGATCGTCCCCGGATCTTCCCCGGAATATCCCCTAGGGATCTTCCCACCTTCCACTTCTTCTAGGGCCGCCCTACAGTGCCTTCACCGGATCCTCCCCTACACTGCCCTCAACGCCCTTACCGGTCCTCCCCGGCACTGCCCTACAGTGCCCTTGCCGGATCCTTCCCTGCACTGCCCTACAGTGCCCTCACCGGATCCTTCCCTGCACTGCCCTACATGCCCTCCTAGCACAGCCGTCCTTCTGTGCTCTCCTCGGCAATCCCCATCTCAGTTGAGGCCAGATCTCTCCTCAACATCGCCACCTCACCTCGTGTTGCACCACAACCTCACTTTACCCATGTGATCACTCACGTGCCATCACAACACGTCGCGCCACGCTTATTCCCACGACGCGTCCTTACGCTCGTGAACTTCCCACGCAGGACCCCTCCTGCCTTTTTGGGCGATAACCTCGCCACACTGGTTCCGGGTTCCCTTTTGCGGATACGGACTCTTACATATTAGGTTAGACTGTGCACGGACCACCATTACCAGATCGGGATATACCTACCCTAAAGCCCTTACGGCCGGGGTATATAAGTTCGAGCTCCTCTCGAACCCTCTCTCTCTCTAACCTTGATCTGACACCTAAAGTGTACACCTTACGGTTACTCTTGTGGTATTCATCATCCGTTCCCTGCAA